>CAUYSK010116886.1:0-45627 GCA_963575035.1 Avahi laniger | reverse complement strand
ATTTTTAGTTGTCCAATTAATTTCTTTCTAATTTTAGTAGAGACAAGGTCTCGCTCTTGCTCAGGCTGGTTTTGAACTCCTGAGCTCAAACAATCCGCCCGCCTCGGCCTCCCAGAGAGCTAGGATTACAGGCGTGAGCCACCATGCCTGGCCGCTACTAAATATTATTATATTCCCTTTTAATGCTAGTTGATATAATCATAACCTTTATTCGTATTGGTCTGAAGAATTAGGCTGGTAGTTCCCTTCATACTGAAATATCTGGAATAACCCCCCTTGGTATATGAGTCATTTATTACACTCCTGCTTTCACTTTGCCAATATCACTTTTAGATTTCTTTTAAAACCTTTATTTATAACTTGGACTTTTGGAACTGCCTGTGTCCACTTTCAAATGAAGGCTGTGCCAGCGTCACAGAATGAATGCGGGGCAGACATACCTTAGAGAGCTCTGGACATGTCTGTCATCTGATGGGTGGCTCAGTCTTAGCTCCTCACCATACGGGCCTCTTTCCAATCGCTTGCGTGGAAATTGGCCTGTTTTCTGCTATTTCTTCTAATTTATCTTGTCCTAGGTTCCATCCATTTCTTTTAGGTTTTCTTTTCAAATTTGTTGTCATATAATTATTCTCTTTTTAAAAGTCTGTAATCATGATTACTTTTTTTTTTTTTAGAGATGGGGTCTCTGTCACCTGTGCTGGAGGGCAGAGGTACAATCATAGCTCACTGCAGCCTCCAACTGAGGTAAGCCTCCCGCTTCAGCCTCCTGAGCAGCTGGAACTACAGGCGCCGGTCAGTGCACCCAGCTAGAATTACTCTCTTTTAATGTGTCCTTTCTTATTCTGAATCTTGCATGTGGTTGCTCTGTATTTTTTTCCCCATCAATAGCCTCATGAGGTGGTTATTTATTTTTTTGAGTCTTTCAAAGAACCGGATTTTGGATTCATTATCCTCTGTCCCTCATTTGCATGGGTCTTTATAGTCTGCAAAGTTGCCACTTTGAGGACAGGAAAAAGACTCGGGGACATTTTGTGCCTTGCTCAAGGCCCAGCTGCCTGCTGGCAAGTGGCAGAGCTGGGATTCAGGCAGCCTGACTCCAGGCCGCTCCAGGAGATCTCTGGGACAGGGACAGGCTGCTTCCGAGCCCCTCCCCTGGGATCTCCCAGCAGTGTCTTCTTCTCTTAGGTCACCTGTCCCTTTACCTGCTGCATCAGTTTCTTAGGCATGGGGCTTCTATCTGATGACAGGCGGGGAACTCCTCCGTGGGGACTTGCCCCTGGGAGCCTGGGGGAGCGTGGAATCTAGAGCCAGATGGCCTGGCTTGAATCCCAGCTCTGCGGCTGAGTGTGTGCACCTGTGCCTCGGTTTCCTTATCTGGGCAAAATGAGCAGCAGTAGTGCCCAGCACCTCAAAGGGCTGTGACGATGATTACATGAGTAAAGATATGTCCTTGTCAGAAATGCCAGTGGCCAAATGCACTTCAAAATCCAGAATTTTAGGATTTTAGCAGTATGTATACTTCATTATGTGACATTACCCCAGCCCCCAGCCCGGGTCGGAGGCAACGCAATAATTTGCAAATGGTAGCATTTCCGCAGTGATCTGCACGCACAGCACATTGAACAGGACACAGCCTGTAAATAGCCTCTCCTATTGGTGCAAAGAAGGTTTGTTTGCAACCAATGAAGCTGCTGCATTTTTTTGAAATACAGTTTTCAGCATTTTTTAGATTTCAGAACTGAGGGTTAGGGATTGCGGACGGTACAGCTGACCCTTAGGGTTGTTTCGGCGTGTGGTGAGTGCCTGACATGTTCACCTGCTATGACGTCCACAGCACCCAGCGTCCGGTTCACAGACATCGTTTGCTGAGGCTCATGTGCCCGTCACCCAGGGGGGCCCCTGAGCAGTCCTCTCCACCCTCATGGACCTATACCCACCCAGTCCTGTCCTGCTCTGGCCCCTGCTGTCTGCACACCAGCTCCCACAGTGTGGCAGCAGGCTGGTGCCAGGAACGGGGGGAGACGGAGCCCTGTGTCTGGCTGCCTCCTCCCCAGTCCCTGGTGGACACGCGAACCACAGGCATGGATGGTGGCGTCCCAGGACTGGCCCAGTCCCTGACACCAGCCCCATGGTGCCCCTCGGTGGCCTGTCTCTAGCTCAGCTCACAGCTTCACCTGCCCGGGTCCCGTCAGCATCTTGATTTGGGGTCCCCAGTCAGGGTGCTGGGGTTGGGAGTGCAGAGTGTGATCCCAGGGCAGGTTCTGTGGTGGCAGGGAGCCCCACCTGGTGTCTTACTTTTCCTGTCCACGGAGGGCAAAGCCCGCAGCTGCAGCACCCTCCTTAGGGTCTCGAGGCAGCTGCCTCCTCTCCTGCAGGTGCAGATGGAGCCACCCGAAGGTCCTCCCTGAGCCCTGGACCACTGCGGACTGAGCCCCTTGGAAAGGTGGGGCGCCAGGCAGCCTACCTGGATGGCAATGGGGACGATCTTGTTGGCCAAGTTCTTGTAGAGCAGGCAGATGGGAGCAGCCAGGAACTGGAGCGTGCAGGGGTCTGTTTTGTTGGCATCGATGCCGTCCAGCAGCTCGAAGTCCACGATGAAGACGTTCCCTTGCTGCAGGAGGCAGAGAGACGTGTGCGAGTCAGTTTCAGCAGACGTGGACCCAGGAGTCAGGCCTGGCGGGAGAGCATGATGACCTTTGGGGTCCCCCTTCCCCACAACTCAGTGAAGTTCAGAGTTTCTAGTTCTTTTGTCCCCTGACTCCAAGGCAGAGTGACCCCGAGAGCTCTCCCAGGCTGCGGCAGGTGCGGGTAAGGTAACTCCACATTCATTGTACCTGAAACCTGCTTGACCCTCGTGAAAGAAATGGAAAGACCCCTCAGAGTGGCAGTCTAATAAGAAGTAGAGGTTAGGAGAAATAGATGAGAAAAGTCAGTTTTCAAAAAGGGACGCCGTGGGTTCAAAACCCGGCAAAAGCCCGCCACCGCCAGAGCCAGGACCAGGCCTCGCTCAGGAGGAAATGACAGGAGGGGTCTGCAGGGTTGGCGTGCTGTGTGCCTGCTCCAGAGGCTGGCGACAGGGCGGGTCACTTGGTGGCGGTTTGCTGACACTCCGGTCCGTGCCCTTTTCTGTGGTTGTTACGCTTCAGCACAAAACCAACCAGCCGTGATCGGGGAGGTGGCAGCCGCCCTCGAGACGGCGCCGTGGGTCCTGCGGGGTTGGGGGGGTCCGCTGCCGGAGCTGAGGCTGGGGGCAAGGCCGTCCTTCCAAAGCCTTTCGTTTCCGTTTCTAGAGAGCGCCTGGGGGCCCGGCTGGGGAGGCGTCGGGTCCGCGCCGTGGGGAGGTGTCACAAAGCGGCCACCTGCGGCCCCACCGCGGAGCTCACCGCGCTGCTAGGGATGGGCCCGCGGCGACGCCGGGCCAGGGTGGGGACGAGGACACCCGGTGGAGGAGTCGGAGCCCCCGGGCCGCTCGGGCGCGGGGCCGGCTGGGCTCCCGGACGGGCCGGACCGCTGGACTCCGAGTGCGGACGCGACAGTCAGGAGTGACGGGCTGCTCATGAGACCCTGGGGCGCGCGAGCTGGTTATCACGACGACCGCGGAAGGAGGCCCGGAGCCCGGAGGCCTGGCCTGGGGCCGCCGGGGGCGTTTCTCTAACCGCAGCCGCCTGATGTCCTGGAAGCTTAGGATGGACGTCGCTGTCACTCCCCACGGTCCGCGACGGCGCGGGGGACGGCGGTGCTCGCGCCCCAGCGGGTCCCCGTCCTCTTTCGGGGCGTTCGGCCGTCCCGGGGTAAAGGGAGTCGTCTCAGGACGCGACGGGCCCAGGAGGACGAGCTCAGCGCGCTGGGATCTGGCTTTCTTCCTGGGAGTGGGCGGTGTCGCTCGCTGGGGAAGGGAAACCTCCGCGGTCGTTATTACCTCCCTAAGGAGACCTTGCTGAGGAAGACATCGCGGGAGGCAGGGGAGTAGGAACCGGAGAGAGCTCCGTGGAGCCTCTGGGCCCAGCCGAGCCAGCACTTTGCTGCTTCCTGTTGCCTGAGTCTGTACGTTTCTTGGATTAAGCCAGATTGAGTTGATTTTTGTGATTTGAAACCAAAGAATCCTAATGTAAAGTCTAAGAACAAAAACAACCTTGAGCTGAAACAATGAATCAAAACTAACAACAGGGATAGAATTTTTCTATTCATATTCCAAAAAATGATTGCATAGATAAAGATTAAAAACAATTTAGGAGTTTTAGTAAGCCACAAATTTACCACGGATTGCTAAAGTGCTGCCAAAGACAGGTAGCGTGAGTGGCTGTAGCAGTTAGGAATTACCGAGCTGGTGTGTAAGAGAGTAGGCAGGGTGGGGTGGGCCAGCTCGAAGGAGACGAACCGTAACTCACCTGCCCTGGAGGTGGCAGGGACTGTCCCGCGGGAGGCCATCACCCTGTCCGGGTGCTGAGAAGGGTCCCCTCCCTGGGCAGCTGGATGCACCGAGACTGCTCAGCGCCTTCCAGTTCTAGGATTTTATGGCTTTCAAGGTTCTATGATTTTGTGATTTGACGTTTGAAACCTATAGCCGCCGAATCACTGTTACTACACCTGGCAATGACGTCCACAGAAGAGCACTGCTCTGTGTGTGTCGTTGTTAATGTCAGCTGTCCACATGGCCGGGTACTGTTCTGGGGCTGGTCAGGCCCAGAAGGAGGGGGGGACAGGACTGCCTGCACTGGGGCAGGGGACCTGTCTGGGGAATTCAGCCGGGTGGTGGCCTCCAGAGTCAGGTGGGCAGCTTATTGGGGCTGGGAGGTTTATCACCAGATGGCACCAACCACCGGTCTGGCTGGGGCCTCCAGGCAAGCTGGGCATGCAAGACAGGGTGACCTGAAGCAACAGAGGCCACCTGGACACCTGGGGGCAGGTGGCAGGGGGCCGGTGGCTGGAGACACAGCTGTGCTGGCTCTAGTGGGAAGAGGCAGACTGATGGGAAACCGAGACCAGTGCCTGTCGCTGAGTCCCACCAGATCCAGGTAGAGTCGGTTTGAATTCCTTTCTCAACACTAGGTCACCCTCGCAACTGGGGGTCGGGGCGCTGAGCCTACAGGTGAGGTTGGGGAGAAGGGGTGGGGAGAGAGGGAGACAGGCACAGTGCCACCCACATTTCTAATTAGTCAAAAATTCTGCAAGGTTTCTCCCCACTCCTCCCTTTTCCGTTCTTACCTAAGGTCTGCTTCCTTCTCTAGTTTTCTCACCTTTGCAAGGTGGGTGGCAGTTTGACAACTGTGTGTGAAGCATCTATCACAATGCCTGGCCCATCACAGACCCCTAGTCAGGGGTAGCTCTACGTAATTACTGATACTGACATTGAAAATACTGATATTATGTTCCCAGACACAAGCATTGTGGAGAAACATCCCCCTTAATTCCTCCTCTGACGTTGCACAAGACAGTTCGCATAATGCCCAGGACGCTGCCAGGAAAAGGAAGAGGCCACTCCAGTGAGGGCGGCCAATCTCGTGCTATCAGCCGGCCAGATGGGCCTGGAGTTGGTGTCCTGGCATCCTGTGAGCACTGGCCAGCAGGAAGTGGCCTCCACCCGACAGAGTGTGGCCTTGGCCACATCCCCAGCCAGCCAATCCCTACCTGGACCTCCTGCTCCAAGCTGAGCTCCCGCTCCAGGCTGCACTCCACCATCTCCGTGGTCACCGGGAGCTTCTCGGGCAGCTGCGTGCAGCGCCGGATCAACACGGGGTTGCAGCCGTTCAGGAACTGGTAGCCGAACATGTCGTCTTCCTGCCAGCGTTTCATGACCCGCTCTACGGGGAGAGGAGCAGGGCCCCGACTGAGCTCCGAGCAGAGGGTCAGCTCAAGCTTGAATGTCCAAGGAGGGGAAACCTCTGGGCGTGAGGGTGGGCGCGAGGGTGACCACAGTGAGGCAAACGTGGGGTGCAGGGGTGCCAGACAGGGTGACGCGGTGGTGAGGCCCAGGCATCGCGGTCCTGTGCAGTGGGGCGGGGCAGCCCTTTCAATTTTCCGGCAAGCCCCAGACAGGAAAGTGGCATCCCCTCTCCCCAGTACCTCGAGAGCCCCCAAGGAACGCTCACCGGAAATCGTGTTGCTGATCTTGACGAAGATTTTCTCAAAGTCAGCAAAGTCACTCCAGGAAGACTGGAACATGTGCATGAAACGGTTGATGAACAGGTTCTCCATCCTGCGGGCCAGAACACAGGTCGTCACCGCGCGGGCCTCTGCTCGGCCCTCACACCCAGGTCTCGTGTGCCTGTTCCCAATTCCCCTCCTGCCGCGCCCCGCCTGTGGAAGAGACCAGGTCGTCGCCCTCCAGAACAGGCGACGGGGCCTCGAATTCCATCCCGGCCTGCGTTCATCCATCCGCTCATTTATTCATCAGGCGTCTGCTGCCCCACTCAGTGGGCCAGCTCCTGAGCACACTTCCAGGGACAGCACCATGTCTCCCGTGCAGCTGCTCTACCATTGCCTGGATTTTGGGGGCATGAACAGTTTAGTTGAGATAAACACTATTTACTTTCTGCTAACCCTGGCTCTGTGTCTGGTGCTGAGGACACAAGCTTCCAAATGCCCATTACATGGGACAGCAAGATGGAAACTCAAGGCAAGAGCTTGCTAAATTCAAAAAGCAGGCTGCGGGGAGCAAGGGAGTGAATGTTAGTAGCCTGAGCAGTAATCCCAGGGGCTTCCTGGAGGAGGCGTCCAGGAAAGGAGAAGAGGGGAGAGGCTTCCCAGGCTTCCTGCATGGCCCAAGCAGACTGCAGGACAGAGGCTTAGGAATTCTGGCTGGTGCTCACTGGGACACACAGCTGAGAAAAATGAAAGTGACAGACTATCCTGTCCCTTCCCACCGTCAGTGCTCGCTGCCCACTCCTCCAGCCCCGACTCTGGCTGCCCCAGCCTGTGCTCTGCGCCCCTTCTCTGCTATGGGCTGGATTGTGCCCCCCGCCCCGATTCATGTGCTGAAGCCCTGACCCCCAATGTGATGGCGGCAGGAGGTTCTGTGAGGTCCTGAGGGTGGGGCCCTCATGATGGCGTCAGTGTCCTTGTAAGCAGAGACCAGAGAGACCTTGTTCATTCTCTCTCTCTCTCTCTCTCTCTCTCTGCCACGTGAAGATGCAGCAGGAACACGGTGGGACGCCTGCCAGCCAGGGCGGGGCCCCTGCCAGGAGCTGAACTGGCCGGCACCCAGATCTTGGATGCCAGCCTTCAGAACCGAGAGACAAATGTCTGTTGCTCAAGGCCCCTCCGCCCCTGGTGTTTTGACTTGGGCAGCAAGGCGGAGGGACTGAGGCCAGGAGCCCCTCGGACAAGCAGGGGACAAGGCCTCTCACGGCCCTGCCAGGCCCAGCAGGGCACCGATGCCTGCTCACACAGGGCCCCTTGGATCCCTCCTCCGGGCAGCAAATGCTTCTCTCCTTGGCACTGGCCACGCGGGGCCCCTAGGAGGCCGTGATGCCCAGGAGAGGGTCCCCGGGCCCAAGATCCCCGTGAGACAGGGCGAACCAGCCCTGCGATGGCCCGCCGGATGTGTTGCCGGCAGCTGCCGGGGCGCGGCCTGGGCAGTGTGGCCTCCTGACAGCTGCACACAGTAGGCGCTGCGCACTCCTGCCACACGGCGGCCCGGCCCTGGAACGGCCCCGGCGAAGTTGTTCTCAGCCTTCTCCCCCTGCACCCCTCCTCAGCAGACACCCTGGGACAGAAACCCTTGCCAAGCTGGAGGGTAGACCTGTGGCGTCGGTGTCGGTCTGGGTGTGCAAAAGGACTCATCTCCGGGAGAGGAGCGGCCTGATCCCCGCAGGGTCCGAGGACCGTCTGGACCCAGGTGGTGCCCGGGGAAGAGGTCCTGTCCCGGCTGCCCGAGTCCCAGCTGACCGCGCACCCGGTTCTTGTGGGGAACTGGGACTGAGTTACCATCCCCCAGCTGGGTCTCTCTGACTTCGAAACAGAAGCCGGCACTGAAAGCAGGCTGGGCGTGGCAGTTCCTGAGTTGGGAGGAACACATTTGCATGTCACCCAGAGGCAAAGTATTCCCGCGTGCTCACAGACGAGGGGAACATCCAGGGCTTCAAAGTCTGTTCTTGCACAAAGGAGAAACCTGCAGCCCAGGGAGGGCACCTCGCCCGTCCAAGGCCACGCGGGCTGATAACGACAGGGCCAGGAGGAGCCCCGATGGCCCAACTCCACGGCCTCCTCCCGAGCTGGGCCGTGGCCAGGGCTGGGCGCAGCTGTCGGTTGCGGGGCTGGAGCGCTGCTTCCTCTGCCCTCTGCGCCCTCCTCCTCTGACAGCTTCTCCACGTCCAGTTCACGGATTGCTGGGCAGGGTGCGGGGCGAGGCCTACTTGAGGAGGCTGGCCTCCCTCCAGGCAGAGCAGGTGGCTCAGGAAAAACAAGTGGCCAGTTACCCAGAAATGGCATGGAAACCCAGCTGTCCAAGCTGGAGGTTCAGTGGGGAAGGCCTCTTTGGTGACTCAGCCTTGAGTTCCAGTTTTCTGCCCGTGGGCACCGAGTCTAACCTGGGGCAAAGTAGCACTGCCACGGCGTGAGCCATGGGGGCCGCAGCCTGGCCGTGGGTCCGGGGTCCTCCTTCTTCTGGGCCCGGTGGCGCAGAGTGGGCCGACAGGCACGGTGGGCGGTGCTTCCCCATCGGTCCATGGGAGGGCTGGACCAGAGGCTCTCAGAGCCCCCCACCCGCTCTGCCAGGTGCCGGGGTTTGGACACAAGAATCCTGGACGGGGCTGGGAGTCCACCCAGGCCTGGCGAGAGAAGGCGGCGATGGGTGCAGGTCAGCGCGGAGCATCGAGGGCCTGGCCTGAAATCCTGGCCCTGTCACCTCCCAGCATGTAGCGCTGGGCAAGTCGCTTAACCTCTCTGTTTCTCAGTGACCTCATCTGTGAAATGGGCATAATGAAGGCCCCTGCCTCACAGGGCTGACACAATGTACGAGTATACAAAGCACTGGTACGTAAAAATAGTAGAACACATTAGCAGCTACTACCGTGATTATCGCTTCCTGTTAGTATTAAAGTGTGCGGGCCGCGGTGCTCTGTGGGGCCGACGCCAGTTCACGTCCGGGCCGCAGACAGCACTTAGCTTCCTCAGTGTGGTTCACTGTCTTCGCTTCACACCCCATTCGTGAACATGCCTCTGCCCACCGACTTCTTTCCTCTTCCTCTCCTGTCTGCCCCCGGGAAAGGGCTCCCACCCTGGGCTCCAGTGACTTCAGAGCGGCTGCATCCGAAAGGCCCTGGTCAGCCCTGACCACCCCCGCCCAATCTCTCTGAAGCATTCGAGGGTTGACCTGTCCTTTCTGGACATTCTCTCGATGCGGAGCCCCCAGGCCTCGCCCCTGCTTCAAGCCCCCATGGCCCTGGCCGCCCGGGTACAGGCCGGGCTCCTTGCGCACCGCCCACCTTGGCCGCTGCAGCCGCACTTCCCTGCACAGGTCCCCACACGGGTCCTCCTGGATTGCCGGGGTTCTCACTGCCACGCTGCCCAGAAGGCTGTCCTCTCCACTCCTCCATTCAGCACGGTGAACTCCTACGCATCCTTCAAGACCCAGCTTGGTCATCTTCTCTCCTGGGAGGCTTTTTCCTGATGCTCTTTCCCTAGAGTCACTGCCTTCCTGCCTGAAGTTTCCCCAGGACTCCTTTCCTAAGGAGTATCTGCCACGCGCTATCATTGAGCTGTCCTTGGCTTGGTCCCCGTGAGATTGTGAGCTTCTTGGAGCCGGGCCCAAGGGGCCACTTTCGATTCCTCTCTGTTCCTTACACCTCAAGAACTCAATAAGCACTTGTCAGAGGAAGGGCAGCCTCCCCCCGTGGGTGTGCGGGAAGCCCAGAGTAGACGGCGAACAGGTGCTGACCGTGTCTGAGAGGGCAGCTCCCCGGCCGAGGGCTTCACGATGTGAGCTCAGGAATGAAGGTCCCTCCTTCACCCAGAACCGAGACACTGGCGGGAACTCGCCCCTGCACGCCGGGCATCGCCACAGGGCACCGCCCGCCTGCGTTCCTTTAAATCTCACAATTCCATGAGGTCGGCACCATCATCTCATTTCGCAGGAAGAAAAGCGGAAGTTGGAAGAGTTAAATACTCTCCCAAGATGGCACAACTTGAGTCTTAATTCAAACCCCAGCTGGCCGGGCTCCAAAGAGGGCAACCTTTTGTTTTTATGGGTAATTAGAGATGAGGGTGGTGATGAAGGGGAGGTGGCCCTGGCGGGCCCGACCCCGTTACCAGTGGCAGAGGACCAACGCTGTCTTTAGGGAGAGCTTTCCGTGTCACCGGGGATGGCAGATAGGGTCCCCTTTTAATCTCACAGCATCCTGAGCGGGACTGCGGTCTCATATTTCAGATAATGACAGCGAGGCTCAGGGAAGTCAGACAGTTGGCCCAGGGTCACCTCCATCGGCCAGGGCCTGCTCCCATGTGCCTCCCACCCCGGGCAGGTCCGTGTGAGCCGCTTCCCTGCTCTCACTGCTCCATCCCTCCCTCCCTCCACCCACCATCCCTACATCCCTCAACCACGGGTCGCTCGCTCCCTTTCCTCCTCCTTCCCTTCCCCCACCCACTCGCGCCACCATTACTGAGCCCAGGGAGCACTTTTCCCTGAGTATTAGCGCCTCTCTATCCTTGTCATTCTCTCTCCAACTGCTCCTTCACAAGGGCCTCCGTCCTGCTCATCCCGTCCTAGTCTGGGGTCCCCCCGACGGAAGCCACATGGCTTTGCTCAGCATCGCCAATCCCGGGGTAGGGTGGGGAGATGCAAAGTCAGACACTAGTCGCCGTGATGAATTGTGTCCGGGGGCAAGGTGTTACATACTGCTGTGTCACTGATCCAGATGTTCGATTTTATTTTTTTGCCAAGTTGATCCAAATTATAGCAGGGGAAAAAATGCCCCAGCTTTGGACCCAAACAGACCTGGGATCATATCCTGGTTTTGCCAATTTCTGCCTAAATGACTTTGACCCACTGGAGCCTCAGTTTCCTCACCTAGAAATGGTCGCCTCCCAGGACTGCTGTGAACCTTAAAATAGATGATTGTACCTAGAAAACACCGATGCCAAACGGACCGCCTGGGTTAGCGGCTCTCAGCCCCGTACACCTGCGGGATTGCAGACCCCGGGCCTGGGTCCCACCTTCGGAGACCCTCATGCGGTGCGGCGCCGATGGGCGCAGGGAGGTGCGGATGCTCCTCAGGCGTTCTGAGGTTCAGGCAGGTCTCAGACCGCGGATTCAGGGATTTTCAGACTTGCGTGACTAAAAGCATTCCCTAAAGTGTCCATGTGCAGATCCAAAGGCCCTCTGCTAGCCCTGGGGTGGCGCTGGGGGACCCATATTTTTAACAAGCAGCCAGAGGGCCTCCTACCGGCAAACTTTTAAAAGACTCTGTAGTAATTCCAATGCTAACCAAGGAGCACAGGGGATATTTCTGCTATTTGTTAGCAGGCTCCTTCCGCGAGGTCTTTGGTCTCCTTTCCTCAGACTCCTCAACTGCAAAGTGGGGACAGCAGCTGGGCCAGCGCCCTGGGTTGCTGCCACGGAGAAATGGGGGACGCACGTCCTGGGATCGTTACCGCGGAGCCTGCCCGGCGGTGGCGGACCGGACACTGTCTGCCCTGGAGGCGCCCACAGAGGGGACGGCGGTGGTGGGAACAGGGCCTTCCGACCGAAGGCCCCTGCTTTGGGCTGAGAACACAGCCATGTCTGGCGCCTGGAGTCCTCCGTGTGGTGACCTTGTTCGGACATAGGCTACCCTGTGGTCGCGCGCCAGGATCCACGCCACAGCCAAGGCTCGCTCACGCGCGTCCGGGAAACGCCGCTCGGCGAAGGCCCCGCGAGGAACGGAGGGAGGCCCTGGGGTGCCCAGTGTCCTTAAGCTCTTGCAGACTTACGCTTTGGAGTAGTTCAGGACGAAGTCCACCCCCTTCTCGCTGTCAAACTGGATATCGCGGGGTAAGTCCTTGTGGCATTTGGCGTCGATGCTCAGGGGGAAGCCCGGGTTCCACTCCATCCACCTGAGCGGAGGAAGGAGAAGAAAACTGCATTAAATGCACGGGTCGGCCCTCGGGCGAAGGTCGTCCACACTGACGACGGTGCGTGGAGAGGGCCCCTGGGCTGATGAGTGGCAGGTCGACGCATCGCAGGCCGGCCCTGTGTCCGGCGAGGTCCTGGCGGCAGCCGACTTTGCTGTGCCGGGGGCACGGCGGTGGGAGACCCGAGGCGGGCTTGCTGCCAGGGCGAGAGGGTGGCGGAGGCGCGCGCGCACGAGGACTTCAGAGGGAGCGTCAGGAGGGCGCGCTTCCGGGAGCAGACACGCGGCCGCGGCGCAGGCCTTGGGGCCACCAGAGGCGGGAACAGTAAAGGCTGCCCCGCCGCACCCAACCCGGACGCCCCGCATCCTGCCGCTTGCTCAGTGCGCACCCCGGGCTGGTGCGTGCGCTGCAGGTGGCGCTCGGGACGGGAGCAGTTCCGGTGCCTTCACAGCAGGGCTCCAAGGCTGCCGCTGACGGCCAGAGCAGGTGCAGAGATCGCGACCGTCAAGGCGGCTCCCTCCCAAGAGAAGCGGCGCCCGCATCCGGTACAAAGTTCAGCTTACGGTGTCCTTGCCGCAGCATCCTGCCGCATTGGAGGGTTACTTTTCAGAAAGTTTTATTTTCCTTTTCTTTTTTATTTTGCTCATTCACCAAGCTTAAACGGTGAAAACAGAACAAAACAAAACAAAAAAACCTTGCTAGTTTCTTTGGGGAAGGGGCAATGATTTTTTGTTTATTTAAATCTAAAATTTACATTCTGGGATTTCAGCTTTTTCGTTTATATTTCTCATTCTCCTTTCATTTTTATCTGTCTTTTGAAAGGATAGTAAAATATTGAGATTTTAGGTCATTGAAAACTCTTGAGCTCTTTTAATAGCACTTTGTACTTTCACTGTCTCAAACACCCCCGCTGTTCCCTGGTGTCCCTTCGGCCCCCTGGTCTCTCATTCGGGTCGTGGGAAGTGAGCGGGAGCCAGGTCTGACCGCTGCGCGACAAACGCTCTCTGCAGAGCTTGCTGTCGTGTGGTCCCTTACTGTCTCGCTGTTGTTTACTTATAATATTCCACTTCCCTAGACGTTAAGAAAACTTTCTATTTTTGTTGTTTGTATTAACACAAATGCTAGTACATTAACAAGGATAAAAATGTGGAGAAATGCACAAGCGATTTTTGTTTTAGAAATGACTCAAGGCATCTCCAATATATGTCTAAGATCGAGCTGGTCATTTCGTAGCCCCATTGGTAGTAATTGCAGTTGGTTAACTATCACTAGTCACATCAATTTAAATATTATTAATGATTTTCTCCTTGCCGCTGGGCAGTTCAAAGGCTCTATTTTACAAGTTCAGTGAAGCTGGATTTTTCAGTATGTAAACAATGAGCCCAGGGAGGACATCTGTGCCTGCAAATGGCATTAATGTTTTCTTAAGTGAAGAGTTTACCTGGAGAGACATGGGACACTTTTCCTCCACACAGAAAAGACTCCCCCCAAGCCCTGCCCCAGTCTCTGGAGGACGGGCAGAGACGCCCCATGTGGGTGTTTTAGGGGACGATGGCCTTCCAGCACACAGACGGGGCAGTTGCCTCCTGAAACTAGACACCCTATGTCCCTTCCACTGCAGGTCCCCACTGCCTGAGAGCCCCCGACGGGCTGGCCTGCGCAGGAGCCAGAGGCTTTCGTACCCACAGACAGAGAGGGCAAAGGAAAACATCGCACTCCACTGAGGAAGACCAAGTGGGACAACCAGGTGGAAGTGAGGAAGAAACAGAAATGTCATTTAATTTCTTTTCTAAAAAAATCGAGGTCGCAGAGCTGGACAAGAGGGGTCAAAGGGAGCACTGCATCTGCGGAAGTCCCAGAGGCAGCCTCCGCCTAGCGGCAGAAGGAAATGCAAGATAAAGGGACCGGCTGGGAGAAGGCTGCAGGAGCCACATTTAAAGCAAGCTATCCTAATCCGGGACAAAAGCCTAGAGATTCAGATTTCCCAAGGAAACGACTGCAGAAGGGGCAACAGTGTGTGGATTCTGGGAATTGCAACGCAGCAAAAGCAAAAACGAAGAGCAAGCAACTTCCCACCGCAGCCCCGGATAAGCCCCGCTGAGGACCTCCCTCAGCGGAAACCATCCCTTGCTGCCGGCAAGCTGGCTGTTGGCTGAACAAGCTAAACCACATGAATCTTCTAGCTCTCATTGTTCCCATTATTTCTCCTTAATATGTTACTTATTCTCTTTTTACTTCCTTTCATTCGCTAAGTCATTTGAGACTGACAGCGTCGCAGGCGTGTGCTGCAGCTGTTAGGGAACACACACGCGTGGCGTTTTGATTGGTCTAAGTGCACTGACGAGAAGGACATTCTGGAACACATAAGTAATCCACTCGAAAATAACTGTGTATGTTACCTAAGTGCAGGGCTGGTTCCAACAAGCAACAAGCAACTTTTACAATGACAATGTTTTGGCTTTCATTACTTCATCTTAATTATGGCTTTGCATGTTACTCATATTTAATATCATTTCTGTTATATTAATCTCTTCTGTGCTTTCCGTTTGGGTTTTGTAGAACAGAAGTGTAAGACCACAGGTTGGAAGAAGGTCACATATTTCAAATACTAGTAGACGGAGCTCTGAGAGATTTGTAGCTCTGTGCTTGAGCCGCGAATGGCCTCAACCCGGTCTCCGCTCCAACGGCAGAACTTCGCTGGGGCCGCACTTGCCCGTTCTGGTGTGGCTTACGCGGCTGGCGCGCTGCGCAGCTCCAGGAGAGCTGGTACCTTTGCTCAGTCCGTGGTTTTAGAACACCTTTCGTTGGTGGAGACGTGAACAAGTGTGTATGTGCATTGACTGTTGAATTCACTTTTGTGCTATTTTTGCAAATAGAATAGTTTTTTTATTATTGTTTTTATTACAGCATATTACGGGAGTACAAATGTTTAAGTTACGTATGTTGCCCTCCTTCCCTCCCCCCTCGAGTCAGAGCTTTGTACACCCTATCGGAAAAAAAAAAAAGAGAAAAATCTTAAGATGCAATTGGTGCAATTGGAATGTAAGAAGACTTCCTGCAACCACAGAACATGAATTCTGATTTAAGAATTCAATAGAGAAACGGAGAAAGAGAATAGTTACCGTTAGATCTGATTGGTCTCCTTAGTTAAAAGAACAACTTTAGACAAATTAAATTTAACAGAGCTTAACTGAGCAAAGAACGATTTGAGAATCGGCAGCCCCTCACCCAGAAGAGGTTCGAGCGACCCAGGGGCTGCCGCGTGGTCGGAAAGCAGTTCTGGGCAGCAAAGGAGAGGGAGGGACAGATACAGCCGGCGGGGCACGCGGTTGGGACAGCTGGCTGCCCGTGCTTGGCTGGAACTCCGTGATCGGTGTCGACGGGAGAGTAGGCGCAGCCTGTTTGCGCAGCCTGTCGGGTTACAGTTCACCGCGTGTGGAGAGACCCTTAGGCCAAACCTAAAATCTGTGAGGAGGCAGCTTTAGGCTACACTTGATTTAACACCCGAGAAACAAAATTTGATCATTCACTACGTAATTATGGAGCACCTACTGTGTGCCAGGAAGTGATCCGCGAGAAATAGAAGAAAATGTAACCCAAATACAGGGCAAAAGCACAGAAAAATTGAAGCCGTGAATGAAACTGTGAGAGACACGAAAGCCAGGGATGGCAGATCTGATCTGAAAGGTCAGAGTTCTAAAGGCAGAGAGAGGAATATATGGAGAAGTGAAAAAAATCAGCAAAATGAAAGAAAAACGTCCTTAAGCTAAAGAAGATTTCGATTTCCTGAGTAAGTCCTAGGTAGGAAAGAAATGGGAAAAAAGACACACCTAGATATGTACTAATTAAATTTTAAAATGTCCAAGAGAGAGGAGAGTAACAGAGAAGAAAGAGAAAGGAAGGAAGAGAGGGAGGGAGAGAGAGACTCAGAAAAGAAAATTGATCAACCTATCATTAGATTTTTCATTTGTCCTACACACGACGAAATGACAAAAATATAGGGGAAGCGTTCGTGTAACATTGGGGTGGGAGGACTTTCTTAAGCAAAGCAGGAAACGCCAGGGTCACACAGGAAAAACAATACCTGCAGTTTAGAAACCAGAGAGCTAGAATCTCGGTGGCAAAAGCAACGGGAGACAGATGATAAAGGCTGCCGTGTAACAAGGACACTCTCCTGCTACGGAAAGCGCTCCTGGAGACTGATCATTAGAAGAGCCTGCAGAAAAACAAAGCATATAAATAGAAGATTCACAAAGAGGCAACGCAGCGCTGCTCAACTGACTCACAGCGGCCGGGGCGATGCTGATTAAAACCACCGCGGGGTCTTAGATTGCCAAACAGGTACAAGGTCAAGCTTATCAGACGTCGGCAAAGGTATGGGTGGGTGAAAGTATCTTTTCATATGCAGTTGTGGGATTGAAAATTGTTGTGCAATTTTGTAAAAGGATTTCCGTCAGTATTTCTTAAAATGAAAAACGCCGACTCGGTCCAGCAGTCCGAGGTCTGGGAATGGGTCTCCTGGCAGCTGAAGCGCCACCGTGTCCAGATGCTTGTGTGAGGGTGCTTCCGGCGGCGCTGTTGGCACAGCCGCGCCCCAAACAGACAAGCAGACACACACGTGGCAAGCAGGGCAGCGGCCGAGTGGCGACGGCACGTCCACGGAAAGCGAGACGCGTAGCAATCCAAGAAGAGGAAACAGAGACACTGTTCTATACAGGTGAGATTAACAGGAATGAGAACGTCTCAGGTGTTAGGTGTGTTGATGAAGGGGAAACGGCAACTCTCAGAGACAGCTTCTGGGGTGTAGATGGGCAGAACCCCTTTGGGAAACAATCAGCAATGGATAGAAAACTTACAAAACGCACGTGGTCTGCGACCCTGCAGGTCTGCTTCTGGGAACATTCCCCGGAGAAGCTCTTCCGTGAGAGCGCGGAGGGACTCTGGCTTGCTTTGTAACAGCTGGAAATTCAAGCCAGCCCCCCGCCCGCCGCAGGAGAGGGCGTGGGCGTGGGGGTTCTTCAGGCAACAGAGCGCGGCACAGAAGTTAAACGTGCGAATCGTGTCTATCTGTGTCAGCCAGATGCTCTTTGAAACAGAATGATGAGTGAAAGATGCAAGTCACAGAAGAATTACATTAGATGATGTCTACTAAAAAGCACAAACTCTACCACATGTTGCTGTGGCGTCTGTGTGTGCCTGCGACACAGTAAGAGAGCGGGGCCAGGGCGGTTACGACCTGGGTCGGCTTCTCCGTCTCCTGCGTGGCTGGATGCACTGGCTTTCTGACACGGGACTATTCCTAGTTGCTGCTTTACTGCCAACCTCTGATCTGGAAGCCTGAGAATTCATGTGAAAGAGGAACTCTAAGATTGTGCAGACAGTGCAAAGTTCAGTGTGTTCCGAAAGGAAGCAGAGGAGCAGGTCTGAAAAAGACAGAGGAGCAGAAAGAGGAAGAAAAAAATGATGATTAGATCTAAGAAAGGGACAAAATATCTCACCAGGAAGCCCTCTGCTTCTCTCCACAAGTCCTAGATTGTGATGACATTAAACAGCTCCCACAGAATTGGGCTAGTTTGTGTCCTGTTAGGTGAATGTACAGCAAGTCCCCACTAATTCATACTAAGGTGTTAATGGCTGATAACAAATTAAGTTAATTTTACAGGCACTTTATCTGAACCAAGTTCCACAGGCCAGAAGTACTAAGAGAACTGGCTAGAGGAGCTTTGCCACACGTAGTTGAAGTGGGGAGAAAAACCGAAAAAGAAGCATAAAAACAACAACCCTTTGGGATGGGAGGCAGAGCTCTAGGACAATGCTATGTGCACAGTACCAAGAATGAAGTCTCAAAACACCTCATTTGGTGCCTGAGCTGAGAGGCTTGCACACAAGTACTCTAAAACAAATTGCAAATTCATAATCCTTAGTGTTACCCACAGTCTAATCAGATTACTTTTCCACATCTGACACTAAAGACAAAAAAGTTTTATTTTTAACTTTTTTATTGTGAAATGGAATATGTCAATATATGTATATGTATATGCACACATACACTTATGCATGCAGGAAAATGCATGAAACACCTGTATAACCACCACCTGGGTTAAAAATCAGAACGTTGCCAGTACCCTCAACCCCACCTTTCTCGATCAATCCCCCAGTCCCCAGCCCCCAGTAATCGTCATCCTTGCTTTTATGATAATCATTTCCTGGTTATTGTTTGTAGTTCCACTACTATATGGCTCTCCGAACAATGTAACTCCAAACTTTGTGCATTAGCCAGACACGTTGTTTCTGGCTTCTTTCCTCCGACATTGTTATCTGTGAGATTTGTCCATGTTACTCTGTCACTGGTTTTCCCTGCTGTGTAGAATCAAGACAACTTATTTATCTGGTCTACTGTTGTCGGACACTGAGTTATTTCCATTTCTTGGCGATCATGAATAACGCTGTTGTGAACATCAAGGTGCACGTGCCCAGGAATAGAATTTTCAGGTCATAGATTCTAATGTAGTTTGAATTTTTCTAGATATTGCAACATTGTTTTCCGCACAGGTTGTAGCAGTTTATGCTCCTGCCAGCAGTCTGTGAGTGTGCCCACCCTGTACATCGGCTCCAGTGCTCGGGTATTGTGGCATTCAGTTTTGCCCATCTGGGGTGCGTGCGTGCGTGTGTGTGCGTGTGTAGGTAGTAATAGCAGTTCATCGTTATCTTACTTCTGATCTCCTGAGTCCTGCTAAAGCTGAGCACCTTTTGTATACTTGCTGCTCATATTTTGTGCAACTGCTGGAACCTCCCGCCCATTTTCTACTGAACTGACGGTCCCGCCTTGCAGACTCGCAGGCCTCCTTTACACCCCAGGAATGATGATCCTTGTCAATCACGCCGTGACCTTACTCTCCTGGCCTTTCAGTGAGCAGACGTTCTTCGTTTTGAGGCAGGCGAACTTCCCACTCTTGTCCTTTATGGCTAATGTGTTTTGGGTCCAGTCTCCTCCTTCCGCCCCGCCCCCGTCTTCTGGATGACCCGGCAGCCTGGGCGCCGCCCGTGAGCAGGGCCCTCTGTAACGCATCAAGTGTCCACCTATGTGTGGCTACTTCTCGTTTCTTTATTCTGCCTGATGGAGATGTGTTTGCTGGAAAGGGGGTGGACCTCGAGCTGGTTTTAGGCCGGGGCGATCGCGTTCTCGGTAGGAGATTTCTCACCCCTTGACGGCAGCGGGCCCTGAGCAGCAGATGAAGGAGAAGAGGCCAGGAGATGAGAGATGCTTTTACAAATTATTAATAGAAAAGTTAAAAAAGAAAATACACTGCTCAGCTATGACAAGTATTTCATGAAACGTGGACCCATACGTGGCCTGTGAAAACCAGTTAAAGATTTTTGAGGAGAGATTTGTCAACGTATACTAATACTTTTACTAGTAATTTCATATCTGGATTTCATATCTGGGCATCTATCCTAGGGAGATAATAATGCACAAAAAGATTCACATACAAGGATTTTTCACATTGTTTATAAGAATAAAAAAAATTAGAAGCCTTTAAAAAGTCCAGTCAGGCTGAGTGTTTAAGTAAATCATGGTGCATCTGTGCAACGGAATAGTATACAAAAACTAAAATAATGTTTACGATGAGGTTTTAAAAATATGGAAAAATAATTCTGCTACACAGCCAAGGGTAAAAAGGAGAATGCAAGATCACATGTCCAGGACAATCCCTAATAAAAAAGTAAGAAAAACTGAAAACATCTAAAAGTGAAATATAGGCATTGTTCTGTTTTTACATCATTCCCTTTCTTTTGCTTTACTGGATTATTAAAAAAAAGCTTAGATGTACTACACATTCCTCGTGAGAGGTTAAACTATCGAGGGACAATCGTGGCTTCCAGGGCCGCCCCCCGCAGCCCAGGTAGCTGCACTGCCTGTGTAGAATGATTCCTTTGGCCCCTGTCCCTTGGGAGGGCCACAGACTCAAATGCTTCCAGGGTCCAAGGCAGGAAATGAAATTAAAGACAGGTGTGATCCGGAAGCCTGGGGAATAACCCTCCTCACGCAAAGCTCCCAGTGACCCCTCGAGCACACTCAGAGGCTGGAGACAGCCCATCAGCCACCTGTTTCCAGAGAAGCACTCTATACAACATGTGCTATTATTATTTTCCAAACTGCTTTATTGAGATATAATTTACATACCATAAGATTCATCCCTTAAAAGTATGCTATTGAAAGTTTTTTTAATTTACAGAGTTGTGCAATTGTCACTATAATTTTGGAATATTCTCACCTCAGAAAGAAACCTTGTACCCGTGGGCACTCACTCCCCTTGCCCATCTCCAACGCCCAGTGCTAAGGCAACCACCAGTCTACCAATCCATCCTCTAGGATTGCCTGTATAGACAGAGTAACACAATATATGGTTTTCCGTAAATTACTTCTTCATTTAGCATAATGTTTTTGAGGTTCATTCATGGCTTAGCACGTATCTGTAGTTCATTACTTTTTAATGAATAATACAGATAGTATTCCATTGTATGGATAGGTCACATGTTGTTTATCTGTTCATCAGTTAATGGAATTTGGAGTGTTTCCACCTTTATCCTATGATGAATAACGTTGCTGTAAATATCTGCGTACAAGCTTTTTGTGTGGACATACTGTTTCACCATTCTTGGGTAGGGATCGGTCAGTAGAACTGCTGGGTCATGTGGTAGTTCTGTTTAAGGTTTTGACGAATCGCTGAACTGTTTTCCAAAGCGGCTGCATCATTTTACCTTCCACTAGCGATGTGTGAGGATGCCAATTTGTCCACGTCCCTGGCAGCGCTTGCTATTGTCTGTCTTTTTGGTTTTAGCCACCCTAGTGAGTGCAAAGCGGTTATTTTGTGATTTTGATTTGCATTTTCCTGATGACTGATGTCGAAGATCTTTTCATGTGCTTATTGGCCACTCATAAATTTTCTCCGGAGAACTATCCTTTGCTAATTTTTAAATGGAGAGATTTGCACAGTATTTTTTAATTAAGTTGTCAGAGTTCTGGATACAAGTCTCTTCTCAGATACATGAGTTCTGTCTGAAAAGTATCCAGACATCTAGTAGGAAGAACAGAGACGTTATTGAAGATGATACGAGATACAAGAAACACCATACATAGGACAATGACGCCTCTGTCCCCTTGAAAGTAGGCACCTGGGGACCTCCCACGGTCCTCCAGCGTCTCTTAACCTGACCCGTCCACCTTCGACATTCTCAGGTGTTCTGCTTGTTGCAAGTCTTCCGGGACATGGGTCACTTTCAACAGATTCTCCACCGTCTTTGGAGCATTCGTGCCGCACTTTTATTCGCACTGCACTCGTGGCGCCGTCCCCGAAAGCCTTCTGAATCGTCCAAATAGTGTCCACTGCGGAATGTTCAAGCTTAGTGCAAAATTTGATGTAGACTCGTCGCTCTACTGGCTCAGTCATTTTGAATGTGACGACCACACAGCAAACACGCTCACTCAAGGGCGTCCACGCGCCGCTGACCAGCACAGCGAAGGCATCATTGTTCACGCGTGCACGTCCCAGTCCGCCCGCCTTGGCTGCGGGTTACATCCATGGCGCGCAAACCATTCTCATTATATTGACAATGGCTGGATATTTTATGGACAGACCTCGTATGATTTACAGATATTTTCTCCATTCTGTAGGTTGCCTTTTCACTTGCTTGATGGTGTCCTTCGAAGCCCAGAAATTTTTAACTTTGATGAAGTCCAATTTCGCTAATTTTCTTTTGCTGCATGTACTCCTGATGTCCTAGCTAAGAGCCTTTGCCAAGCCCAAGATTATGAAGATTTACTCATATGTTTTCTTCTAAGAGTTTTAGAGTGTTAGCCCTTATATTTAGGTCTATGATCCATTTTGAATCTTTAAATTTCTATAATAGCTTTATTGAAATATAATTCACATACAATGAAACTCGCCCATTTAAAGTGTGCAATTCAAAGCTTTTTAGTATTTTCACCGATACGTGCAACCATCAGCACAACTTTAGAGCATTTTCATTACCCCCAAAAGGAGCCCCGTGTCTTATAGCTATCACTCTAATTACCGCTTCCCCACCCCCACCTCTGCTCCTGGCAACTAATAATCTACTTTCTGTTTTTTTTACAGATTTTCCTGTTCTGGAAATTTTATATAAAAGGAATTGTATGATATTTGGCCTTTCGTGACTGGTTTCTTTCACTTAGATAATGTTTCCAAGGTTCATCGATGTTGTAGTATGTATCAATAGTTCATTTCTTTTTTATGGGCAAATTACATAGATATACATTCTATCCATTCATTCATTAATGGATATTTGGGTATACACCTTTGGATAATTATGGATAATGGTGCTATAATCGTGCATGTACAAGTTTGTTTGTGGACATATGTTTTCATTTCTCCTGGGTGTATGCCTGGGAGTGGAATTGCTGGCTCCCATTGTAACTCTTTGTTTAATAGTCAGGAACTACCAGGCTGTTTTACGAAGCAGCTGCACCATTTTTACATTCCCACCAGCAGCGTATGAGGGTTTTGATTTGTTCACAACCTTATCAACACTTGTTATCATCTGACTTTTTGATTCTAGCAATCCTAGTGGGTATGCAGTGGTATCTTATTGTGTTGATTTGCATTTCCCAAGTGACTAATGTATCAAGCATCTTTTCATGTACTTGTTGGCCATTTGTATATCCTCCCTGGAGAAAGGTCAATTCAGATCCTTGCCCATTTTTTAATTGGGCAGTTTGCCTTTTATTACTGAATTGTAAGAGTTCTTTATAAATTCTGGATGGAAGTCCCTTATCAGATATATGACTTGCAAGTATTTTCTCTTGTTCTGTGGGCTGTCTTTTGACTTTCTTAATGGCATCCTTCGAAACATAAAAGTTTGAAAATTTGATAACATCAATTTACCTATTTTTCTTTTGTTGCTTATGCTTTCGGTATCATATTTAAGAATCTTTTGCCAAATCTAAAGTCATGAAGATTTACTCCGATGTTTTCTTTAAAGAGTCTTGCATTTTAGCTCTTACCTTTAGGTACTTGGTCCATTTTGAGTTAATCTATGTGTAGGGTGTGAGGTAAAGGTCCAACTTCACTGTTTTTCTGTGGCTTTCCAGTTTTCCCAGCACCATTTGTTTAAAAGACTATTTTTTCTTCTTTGAGTTGTCTTGCTGCTTCTGTCAAAAATTAAATGACTATAAACCAAGGAGCTTATTTCTGAACTCTCAGTTCTGTTTCATTGATCTACCTGTCTGTCCTTGTGCCGATATCACATTGTCTTGAGTATCGCAGCTGTGTAGTAATTTTGATAGTGTGAGCCCTACAACTTTGTTTTCTTTTTCTCAAGATTGTTTTGGCTATTCTGGGTCCCTTGCATTTCCGTATGAATTTTAGGAACAACTTATCAATGTCTACAAAAAAGCCAGCTGAAATTTTGAGAGGAATTGTGTTGAATCTGTACATCACTTTGGGGAGTATTGCCATGCTAACAAAATTAGGTTTTCTTTTTTTCGAGATGGGGTCTCAACTATGTCGCCCAGGCTAGTCTCATACTCCAAAGCTCCAGTGATCTTCACACCTCAGCCTTACAAGTAGCTGGGACTACAGGTGTGCATCACTGCACCTGGCTAAAATTAGGTTTTTTGATTCATGAACATGAGATGTCTTTTGATGTATTTAGATCTTCTTTAATTACTTTCAACAATGTTTTATAGTTTCATTGTACAAGTCTTAGACTACTTTTGTTAAATTTATTTACAAAAATTTTATTCCTTTTGATGCTGTTGTAAATGGAATTTTTTCTTATTTTCATTTTTAGATTGCTGGTTGCTAGTGTATTAAAAAACAATCGATTTTTGCATATTGATCTTATATTCTGTAACCTTGCTGGTTTATTAGTTCTATTACTTTCTTTTGGTGAATTCCTTAGGATTTTCCATATACATGATCATGTCATCTGTGAATGGTGATAGTTTTCTTATTGTACTTCAGTGTGGGTACATTTTTCTTTTTCTTCCCTAACTGACCCTTCAGTGCAACGTTGAATAGAAGTGGCAAAAGTGGACATCCTTATCCTAGTCCTGGACCTTAGGGCGAAGGCATTCAGTCTTTCACCATTAAGTAGGATGTTGATTAGAATTCTTTGTAGATGTCTTTTATCAGGTTGAGGAAGTTTCCTTAATTCCTATTTTTGAGTGTTTTTATCATGAGAGGGCATTGGATTTTGCCAAATACTTTTTCATATGTCTATTGAGATGATTATGTGTTTTTTTGTTCTTTATTGATATGGTATATTAAATTAATTGATTTTTGATGTTAAACCAACCTTGCATTCCTGGGATAAATCCCACCTCTTCATATGGTATAATGCCTTTTGTATACTGCTAGATTTGGTTTTCTAGTATTTTGCTGAAAATCTTTGTGCACCTATATTCATAAGGGATATTGGTATGTAGTTTTCTTTTTTAGTGATGTCTTTGTCTGGTTTTATTTAATAGTATGCTGCTGGTGTCATATAATGAGTTGGGTAGTGAATCCATCTGGGCTTTAATTTGTAGGAAATTTAAAAATTAGTAATTCAGTCTCTATGCTTGTGATTGGTTTGTTCAGATTATGTATTTATTTCTTCTTGAGTCAGTTTTGGTAGTTTGCGTCTTTCTAGGAGTTTTTCCATTTCATCTGAGTCAAAGAATTTGTTGGCATACAGTTAGTTGTTCATAATATTCTCTTTTTATTCATTTTAATTTCTATGAGGTTGGTATTGTTTTTTCTCTTTTATTTCTAATCTTAATAACTTGAGTCCTTTCTTTTTTCTTGGTCAGCTAGCTAAAGATCAGTTCTGCTTATAAATCACTCAGGCACCAGCTCCCTGTGGTGGCTCCACATTAAATTGCTAATTTAAAAATTACTAATTTTTAAATTTCCCACAAATAAAAGCCCAGGCCGGGATGGCTTCACTGGTGGATTCTATCAAACATTTGAAGAATTAATACCAATCTTGCATAAACTCTTTAAAGAAAGAGAAGAGGAAGGTCAGTTTTGTTGTTGATCATGCATCGTGTTTGCAATCCAATTATTACAAGAAGCGTGACAAGTGCAGGGCAGCCCCTCCAGTGGGAGGTGGGAGAGCACTACGGCACACTCGAGCCTGTGCTGCGCATTCCTCCCCTGTGCCAGTTTAGCTGATCCCACGTTTTTCATGACTCTGCTCGCCATCTCGTCTTGGAGTGGCAGGCAAAGGTGGAGACCGGAGACTGTGGAACCGCCACAGAGAGCTGGTGCCTGAGTGATTTATGAGCAGTGACGGGCCACATGCTGTGGTCAGGGCTTATTTCATACCACGCACCTGAAATAGAAGAAACCACGGCCCCACGGCCGTTTGGTCTGACGTCATAACTCACCGGTACTGTTTTTGCCGTGTTTCCAGTTCTTTACGTCTGTGCTGCTTGAGAATGTGAATTTGATCATCTCGGGCCAACCTTGCTGTGAAGAGAGAACAAGTATGAGAGGAGCCTACGGAAGGATGACAGCAACGTCCAGTGCTCAGGTTTCCCTCTGACGCCCTGCCTGTTCGGAGGGTTTTCTGTGCATAATCTCACTGAAGCCCCAGAATACTCCCCCATTGTGCGGTGAGGAAACTGGGGCTTGGGGAGGTCCTAATTAGGTGGTTTTCAACACAAGACTCAAATCCTGTGCTCTTAGCTGCTCTCTTTGCAAAAGGCAAATGCAGTTCCTGATCCTCCTGCCTGCTCCCTCGGCAAGCTTGGGGCCCCCGCCCCTCGGTGCTCAGAGAATCATGTCCAGATGCGTGAGCCGGGCTGGGTTCTCCTCGAGCTCAGCAGTGCAGTGTGTGCCCATCTCTGGCCTGCCTGTGCGTTTCTACCTGGGGGCTCTAGCCTTTTCTGCTCAGCCCCTCAGGACCTTGGTTCTGAGAAATCCTGGGGCCCCTGGTGCAGAGCTGCCTTTTGATTCCAGAGGAAAGGCATTGTGCAGTTGTTGGTAGGTATTTTTAAGCCACTACAGGACAGTTTACTCCTCTTCTCTGCAATTCTTACGCTGAGCAGAAATGGCTGCTGATTGTGAGCTGTGGTGTGGCCTGAGAGAGCAGCGGACTCGCAGCTCTCACGCGTCTAAGTCTGTTTGGTTGCTTCATGGAGAAATGCGTGACTTAAGATCTAACATATAGACACCCACACTGTCCAGTTTCCCGTGGCTATACAGAGGATTGAGAACAAAACTCCGAAAACAGGGTGTAGTGTCCTAGCCTGTGGGCTTTGGAAGCATGTGCTTGGACTTGGGCTCTGACACTTAAATCTGTGACCTAGAGCGAGTTGCCTTGACTTCCTCACCTATAAAATGGAGATAATAACACCTGTTTCTCAGGGTCACGGTGTGGATTTAGTAAGAGAATACAGTAAATCTCTCTGCGCAGTGCCTGGCATCTGGTAAATGCTCAATAAATGGGAGCCGTAATATTACCATCATGCCTGAGGTTTCCCTTCCTCCCTCCACACCCGGCTCAGAGGTCGTCCTGCCTCCCAGCCTGTCGTGCTGCCATCTTTCATTTCAGGAGCTGGGGCAGGTGCCTAAGGGCAGGGTCGCTTCTCAGGGCCTTTAGAGCAGATGAGGTCGTACCAGGATCACTCTTCATGCTATTATTTAAGATAAAGCCAGTGACCAGTCAGTGGAGCCCTGAGTAGGAAGAGCCCAGATCTCCTAAAAAGGGGCCATAAACAGTGTTTCTCCAGGTCTCTGGTGAAGCACCAGGTTTTTAAAACTTCCATTCCAACACAGATTGATATTTTTGTAAAACACAAAATTAATTATCAGAACAATATAATAAAAAACCAAATCAAAGACATTCAAAATGCAAGCCATGTTTTTTATTATTAGGTGCAATAGTCATAAAATTATTCTGTCAAGATGCTATAAAAGTTTCTAAAATACCTACTCTCAGTCTCTATGCTGACCTCCTTGCAGATCTGGACCCAACAGTTCTCACACCACACTCTGAGCTCTCTGGCCCACAGCACCTCCAGGCTGAGGCTGCTGCGGTCCCAAGCTTGCAGCTGGGGCCCAAACAGGAGACCAATGGGACCCTCCGCATTATCCCCTGGGTACGTGAAGCCAGCCAGTAGCGGAGGCAAGATGAGCATTAGGAAGTGGGGGCTGTGAACTCCAAGCCTGCCCGCGGCCCCTTGGAGCCAGCACATGGGGTGCTCCTGGTCCACCCCGTCCCCCTCCAGGCCTGTGCGGAGCACCCTGCGTCCACCTGAGCCCTACCGTGGTCTCGTGGAGGGAAAGCCGTGAACCTGGAAAGCGGAGAACTGCCACGCAGGGGTATGTCGCACAGGTTTATGCTACTGGTTACCTGTAGCATAGCCGTCCCCTGTAGAACTATAGGGAGGACACAGCTGGCCATGTGGCCTGGGGACACTCGCTGCCCCGAGTTCACTAGTGGCTGAGGAAGCTCACACCTCCTGCAGGTACATGGAGCCCAGAGTAGGTGCCCCCCCAGGACGGCAGTGTCATCACCCCCACGGATACGGCCCCTTGGGGAGGGGAAGAACTTTCACCCCCGGGAGGCCTGGGGATGGAAGGGTCCCGAGCTGCTCACCGCGTCCGTCCCTCAGCACGATCTCGCCCTCGCCCGTGATCCAGCGGTAGCAGGGGAACTCGACGTAATCGCCGCAGGGCGTCTTCAGCGTGAGGTACTTCAGGTACCAGTCGTCGTGGAGCCAGTACTTGCGCTTCTCGATTCGGACGAGCTGGATCTCGCCCAGCTCCTCATCCACCGTCACGTCGTACGAATCGACCTGAGGGGAAGGGCAGGCAGGTCAGACCGTCTGTGGTCTCTAAGACCGCGCCCCCCGAAATGTGCGGCTCTGGCAGAATGACTGTTTGCAATGAAAGGCACTGAAAAGCAGAGGCGCAAGATCACTCTGACCTTTGTGCTGTTTCTGAAAGGCAGAAGATGGAGGTCCCAGGTGAAGGATGTCCTCCCTGGACCAAAAGGAAAGTGGCGTTCTTTTCATCAAGTGGGGGGAGTTGGGGCCAAAGGAAATCCATACAAACAGACCCTGTTACACAAACCGTTATCTTCCAGGTCACTTCTCCTCCCAATTACCTGCTGAGCCCAAGCCCCTTGTCCTGGTCATGTGTCACCACTTACTGCTCTTTGTCCAATTCGGTATGTGAAGGACTGACCCTAACTGCTTCTTGGGGTCTTCATTTGCTTACAAGTGTTTCTGTGCCATGGAGAACTTGCGTTTTAAAATAAATGTGCATACTTTCCTTCCACTAATCTGTCTTATGCCCATTTAATTCTCAGGCCCAGCTGAAGTGGGAAGAGGCAGAGTTTTGCCTTCCCTACGGTTCACGCAGCCAAGATTCCTAGAGAGCGCCTTAAAGGAGCACCTTAGTTCATGCAGCCAAGACACTTACCAAAGCCCTGCCCTTGGCAAGGGTCAGTGCCGTGCCCTGGGCGACACAGACAGACAAGCCCTGCCCTCTCAGAGACAGACCCTGGGGAGCCAGGACAGCGCTGCGTGGAGGGGACTGGCTGCTGCCTGCACCCCCGAGTGGCGGGAGCGGGGGAGACGCCCAGGCCCCTGCCGGCGCCCACCAGGCCGTGCTCAGCGAGGGCCGTCCTCAGCACCCTGCTCCCCGGGCCAACCCTGCCGGGCAAGGAGTCAAGCCGGCCCTCACACAAGCGGCCTTTCCAACTGGCAAAGTGCTTGCTGACATGACCTCGGGTCCCCACGACAACCTTGGGAGGTTGTGACCTGCTCCACGGACGAGGACACTGAGGCTAAGTCCCACACCAGCTACTAACGGGCAGAGCTGCAGTTCCATTCCGGGCCACTTCACCTCACTCCAGTTCTCAGCGCGTGAAAATGGGGATGCTCAGACACAAGGGGAGTCGCACGGATTCAAGGACTTCGGGGACACCGGCAGTGCACAGCTACGTGGTGGCGGCGAGAACACTCAGACCAAGCACTCCCTGCGGCACCCGCGGCACCCCTGGCGGGCTGAGGCTGGCCTCGTGGCTAGAAGCTGCCACTCAAGGCTGTGTGCTGCGCTGCCACCCGGGCCCCTGGGATGGAGCTGCTCGGGTCCCCCTGTGCCAGGCCCCTGTCTGCGGGACATGGGTGGGCCCAGCAGCAGCCATGGCTTCCAGGTGGTCTGCGTCTCTGCAGCAATCAGTGGCAGAGGGAAGGAGGCGTGAGGGGCTCAGGATTGCATCGGGCGTTCTGATGACCAGAAGGCTTGGAAAGCCCTGGACTCGACGCCCTCTAAGGCACTTGCTAAGCCAGACTTCACCAATCCTTGAACTTTCCTCTGGCAGAAGAACCTAGAATTGTCAGTGTGACTGTGAAGCAGATGGAGGGCATGGGGTGTCCACCCTGCGTGTGCCCCCATGTATCCCCGCTTCCAGCCCCTCCTTCCGTGCTGCCAGGGAGCCCCTGGAGGACTTCCTAAGAGGAATGAGAAGTTGGGCATTTTCAGCAAACCTCTCAGCTCTGAGCACCACGAGCAGTTTGTGTGTGGTAGCTGCTGCCAAGGCAGATGCCTGTGGTCAGAAAGCGGAAGCTTCCTCCCTGTGCCCCATGGTCTGGGCCTGAGTCTGCAGTTAGGAGCGGTTTCTGAGGACAGAGGAGCCAGGCCTGTGTGCTGGGATGGCACATCCTGGGTCTTTCCACGTGTGCACGAGGTTCTTTTCCCGTCAGAAACTTCTCCTGCAGGGATGGTGCCGGCCTTGCCTGGCCACCTCTGAGAAAGAGTCCCCTGCCCCAAGGCTTGTCCTGTGGGAAAGCAGGGCCACGGGCAAGGCCACACAGGTGCAGCACTGACCCCGGGGCCTGTAAGACCTCAGGCAGGGGCTCTGTCCTTACTGCAGGGTGGTGACCCCTGGGGAGAAGCCAGCAGGTCCTGGAGTGCAAAGGAGCCCCAGTGAGGCACTGGGAGAAATGACCTGGGAGGAGGGAAGGGACAGGAAGGATGCAGCTCTTGTCGGGTGGCTTCTAGGGATGGGGAGAGAAGGAGAGCTCCGCGCGGGGTCATCACTGGGCCAGGGACGGCAGGTTCCGATGGGACAAGAGGCCCAACGTCTAAGGGGCACGGGCACGTCTGGAGGAGCAGAATGGGACTGAGTGGCCCAGGACTGGATGCCCGCAGGTCTGCCCCATGCCAGGCCCCGCACACCGTGAGCCTCAGGTCATGGGACAAGACAGATTCCTGGTGTCACCGAGGAGTGGGCAGAGGGCAGTGAAGGGCAGAGAGCAAGGTGAGCCCTGGTGTCCGGAGCTCTGAATTCACATACTAGCGGCAAGGGGACTGGCTGTGCGGCCTGGGCAAATTGCCTCATTCTCTGAGGCGGCCGCTTTACCCATCAAGAGGAGACGATGCCTAGCTTGCAGGTCCATTGAGAAATCTAAATGGTACCAGGCCTTGGTGCCTCCTTCCTCCAGGGGACAGACTGGCAGCTGCTGTGTGCATCAGAACCACCGGTCCTCCCTCCGGGCTGCAGGGGTCTCAGGGCGCCAGGCCCTGCACTGTCCCGAGCAGCCGTGAGCTAGCGTGGGCTCCTTGCACTGTGGCCTGTTTGTAGCCACGCATTCCAAACTGAGTGGCTGGAGTAACAGAGGAGGAAGAAACTGAACCTGTGACCTCAACCCCTCGGCTAGAAGCCCAAAGAGAATTCCTGTAAGGGTGGGGACGGGGCTGTGAGGACGGGGGAGAACGGGGTGGGGCTCTGGGGTGCTGGTGGAGCAGGCAGAGCAGAGGGAAGTTGGCATGTGGTGAGGACCCGGGGGTGGCTGCTGGAGACCCCGGCTGGCCTGAGCAGGGTGCTGCAGGGGAGGTGGCTCTCCTGCCGCTCTGAGGGGCTGGAGATGCCAGGAAGGCTGGGCTGAGTACAGAGAGAGGACGCTCATTCTAAAGTAACAGGTACCTCCAGGACCTGAGGGGGAGACTCTCACAGGAGGGAGGAGCCAGCATCTTAGAATAAAAGGGACGGGAGATGGGGCCAAGGAGGTGCTCCAGGACAGGTGAGTCCCAGGTGGAGAGCCAGATGTCCAGCTGGGGGTGGTGACCCACAAGGAAGAGACTGAGCAGCTTCTCTGAGGGAGGGGACAGAGGGGTGACCCTTCGGCACACCTGAGGTACAGTCACAGGAGAATGGGACACCCCGGGACCTCCGACCCATGCCTGCAGGCACCCTGGTGGAGAGCCCTGGAGTTTCACCTGCAGTGAAGCCACTAGATAGATTTCCAGGGACTCTGCCTACGGCCACACCACCCTGAACGCGCCTGATTGTCTGATCTCGGAAGCTAAGCAGGGTCGGGCCTGGTCAGTACTTGGATGGGAGATTTCCGGGGACTCAACGCGGCACCTGAGGAGGTCTTCCGCAAGGGCAGCAGGACAGGCCTGCAGTCTGGCTTGTCTGTGGCCAGCCTAGGGGCTGCATGTGACCGGTGGTGAACAAAGTGCCTAAGGGATTAGCCTTGGACCCAGCTCAGGAAGTCTTAGGGACAAAGCCTGGTGGCTGTGGCTCTGACATCCCAGGGAACAACTACTGGAAGAGTCACAGAGGATGGAGAAAGGCCTCCCTCCAGGAAGATCAGGGCCACATGTGTCAAACAGCAAAATAAGGTCTTAGGAAGGTGTGTGGGACTTCGAGCTGCTGACCTTCCTCCCTCCTCTCTGGGGGCCAGGGAAGCTGGACTGATGCCGTATTTGTTATCTGCTTGCTGTGCCACACTGAGTCCCGCACGGTGGGCAGAATGGCTATAAAAACAGTGGATGGCTCAGAGCAGGCCCTCAGTGAGCACTGTACATGTGAATGGCTAAGGGATTATCCCATTTTACAGACGGAAATTGAGGCCCAGGGAGGTCAGGCAGCTTCTGTGCTAGTGAGCAATGCGTGGCCCCATGATTAGAAGTCCAAGCCTGGGTTCCTCCCACTGTTCTCCATGGCCATGTCTTGGGAAAAGCCCTGGACTGGGAGCCAGAAGACCCAGCTTTGAGGCCTGGTTCGTGCCCCCGACGGAGCGTAGGGCGTGATGTGGCGTGGCAGGGGAGGACGTGGAAAAGCTTCTTAGCAGAGATGGTATTTGAGGCAGCTGTTGGGAGCGGGTCAGATTTCCGAGGTGAGTGCGGAGAGGGGCACGGGTAGGGCGTTTCAGGCAGGGGGACTGTGAGAGCAAGGTCCCCGACACGGGAACACATCGGGGAGGAGGAAGGCTGGACACAGCGTCCTGGGGACAAAGGTGGCTCATGAGGCAGTTGAGACGCTGGGGGGAGACAGGGAAACACGCCGTCCACCTGCCTCATTTCGCCAAGGGCCAGCGGGCTCGTGTCACTTGTTGCTTTCAGCTCTGCTTGGATATGTAGTTGTGAAGCTTTTGAATATTTCAGCAAAGTGTCAGTTGGTCAGTTTTCATTTGAGGGAGAAAGAGGGAAGTGGTTAGAGGGACCGAGGGGCAGAAAGATGGAAAACGTGGGGCAGAGATGGGGATTGAGGGAGCAGAGAAGGGGACCCTGGGGACGGCTGGAAGACAGAGCAGGAAGGAGAAATCGGAACAGAAAAGAAGGGAGGGGGCGAGCTTTGGGCAGAGAGTAGAAATGGGGGGTCCCGGGGGAGAGGGGGAAGAGGGGGCAGAATGTCGGGAACAGATGGGACACAGAGAACACCAGGAGGCAGAGAGCTGGAGGGTCATAGGAAGAAAGGTTTATTCTCCACTAATGTAGTCCCATTCCCGAGAAGGAGGCATGCTAGAATTTATTCTTCGTAAATATACGAAGAATATCCACCGACTATATTTTAGGAGCATACATTGTACAAGACTTGTTCCACTTAGAACACATTCAAGAACCATCACCCTGCTGCCCTTGGCTTTCTTTAAAGCACCATTATGGAATGAAATGGGCCAACCAGGCTTTCCCAGAAATCTTCAGATTGTTAAAGTCATCACATCCAACCCGAATTACTTTAAATTTACAGAGTCAAAGAAACAAGTGAATTTGTCAGATTTGCCTAGAGTTGAGTTAGCCTCTGGAAATAAGGCTACTTGGCGTTATGATCTGCAAAGGACTCGATTCTTTGAACTAAAATAAAATCTTAAGGCTCACTCTTTACCAGCGGGCTGAATGGACCCCCTCTTGGCCAAGAGGATGTCCTAAAACTAAACTGCCTGCCGGGAAATTAGTGGAGGGGTTAGTGGAGAGACGTCAGAAATGCCTCATCATGCCCCCTCGCTTCTTGGGGACATCCTTTGTAACCCATTAACAGGCCTGAGGGTGTGCGAGACAAACCTGCAGATCCTCAATTTATACAACAAATATGTCCGGTGCCTTGTCTCTGATAAACAGCTCCTTATGTTAAAACCTTCCAAGCCTTTAGACAAAACTTCATGTCTTTAACCAATTGCAAGTTAAAGAAATCTTTAAATCCACCCATAATCTGTAAGCCCCCACTTGAAGAATTTTCGGGCCAAACCAATGTATGCCTCCCATGTATTGATTTATGACTTCACCTGTAACCCCTGTCTTCCTGAAATGTATAAAACCAAACTGTAACCCAGCCACAGTGAGTCCACTTGCTCAAGGCTTCTTGGGCATGGCTCTGGGTCATGGACCTCAAGTTTGGCTCAGAACAAACCTCTTTAAAATTATTTTACAGAGTTTGGCTTCTTTTCCGTTGACGATTCCCAGCCTTGACCTTAATCACTATGCAGAATTCTGATGAGAATAATCAGAGATTTGTATCTCAGTTTACTGAGGGAAAAAAATCAGTCCTGTACATTATTTGAAAGAATTGTGCACGGGGTGGGGAAAGAGGGGTATTGACCTGTCAGTGACATGGAAATGACTGAATTGGTTGCATGGAAATTGCCTTTTTTGTTATTATTGTTGCTGTTGTTAAGGACGAGAATTGTAACATTTCCCCCAGCAAAATGGGATTGCCTTGTCTCTCAGCAAGTACTTCCTCTAAGGTTTCTCTTTTACCTTTACCCAAAAGGGATGGATTGTCTTTAAAGAGGTGCTGGCTAGAGAATGAGGAAGGAGCTCTGGGCTGCGCAAGACAAAGTGTGGAGTAACTTTGCACGAACAGGAACTTTCTCAAAAACCGATTTCTTCCAAGAGGCTTTGGACCCAGCTGGTTCCCTACCGCGCAGCAGACCCTCCTGCCTGGCTGCTCCCTCAGCCCAGTGGAAAAGGGACATGCAAATCTCTCCTGAAATTTGCTTCTGGTGTTCTGGCTGAGGTGTTTAATCCAGTGTCGTCTGAATGACTTCTCAGGGTGAGGCAACAATGAACAGAGCAGAGCTTTCACTCCTGCTCCAAGACCCCATTGTCACCGTGCCTGCTCCTGGGAGAAACCACACACGAGGTGAGGTGCCCTGCGCTGCACGGCTTGAGCACACCAAAAGCCTGTGCTTTAATACAGAACCTTGGGGGGTGTAGAGGAGATGGGAGGGGGCATTTACAAAGGCCAGGTGGTCTGCGCCTCCCCCCTAGGTGTTGGCGGAATCCATGAAATAGTGGAAATAGGTGTGGGCGCTTCAGAAATGGCAGAGGGTCTCATCATGCCCTGTGGATGACACATTCCCTCCAGGGCACCACCCCCTCCTCTCCCTCAGCGCATCCCCTGGCTGGGGAAACCAAGCAACAGAAGCTCACTCTTATACTCAACACCTAACCCTTCTTGCAGGGAGCCCCACCCCGTGCGACCTGCGGAAGGAGCCCTGCAGAGCAGTGGCCCAGAAATGCAGCCTGCAGCACTCGCCCAGTGCGGCGGCCCCTCAGAGCCTCGGCGTCCCCACCGCTCAAATGGAGAGGAAGCCTCGCGCCTTCTCCTCCTCCCGGGGCAGAGCGCCCCCTCCGCCGCCTGGGTCCCGGCCACCGCAGCGGGGTCCCGGCTGCTGGGGACCCCAGGGCACGCCCCACCCAGTCCCCCCCCCGGGTCCCGGGCACCCCCAGCTTGGTCTCGGCCGCCCCGACGGACCCGCGGTTGGCCCCCGCCCGGGCGCCCGCAGCCCTCACCGCGCCGCGCTCGAAGTCGTTGTAGAAGGGCTTGTCCAGCAGGTGCCTCTCGCTGCAGCCCGCCGAGCCCACGAGGCTCAGGTAGACGTAGTCGTCGGTGCCGGCGAACCACTGGCTGCCGGTGGCCACGGTGACGGTGTAGGAGGGCATGGCGCGGCGGAGAGCGCGGGAGCCTCGGCGCAGCAGCCCGCGCGTCCGCACCTGGCTGGGACCCGCCGCGGGCCGCCTCCCTCCCGGGTCCCAGCCCCGGCCCCGCCCCGGCCCCGCCCCGGCCCCGCTCGTACCCGGCCCCGCACTCCCGCCCCGCGGGCCGCGCCCCGGGCCTTGCCTGGACGGGGCAGGACAGGGCAGGGTCCTCTTCCTGCGTCTCGCCCCCTCCGCCCGGAGCCTGTTCCAGCAGCCCGAGGACTGGGGCCACCTCGGCTGCCCTCCCCGCCTTCCTCAGTCTCATGGTTTCCACCCTTCGCCCTTCCCGTCTGCCTCGGCGTCCCTCGGGCCGGGCTCCCGCAAGGCGCCGGGGCTCCAGGGACCCCTGGCGAACTGGACAGGGTCCCTGTCCTCCCCGAGTGTGAGTGGGAGGCCGCGCGACTGCGACCGTCGCCCGCGCCGTGGTAGCTTAGAGCAGAGGCACTCCGGGGGCTGCGGGGGGAGGAGGAGCCCGCCCGGGGAGCCAGGAGGGCTTCCTGGGGGAGGCCACACCGAGCTGACACTGAGGCTGGCGCCTGCAACACGGAGGGCTTCCCTCCCTACTGGCTTCTCCGCGGGCTGCGCCGGGGTTGTCGGCGGATGGCGGGAGGCGGGGCGGCCAGAGGGGGCCGCGGGACAGGAGAGCCCGGATCCCCACTGCCAGGCCCCGGCCCCCGCCCGCGTCAGCGCCGGGTTGACCTGGGGCGCGCTCAGCAACTACTGTTTAACGACCCGAGACAGGTGAGGACTCGAATGCTTTCCGCGCGGGGCGGTGGCTGCGTGAGTCTTCAGAGGCAGGCTCCCCAGGTTGCCCACCCCTGCGAAGGAGCATCCCGCTGTGGTTTCCATTTGCGTCTTCCTGACACCTAAGGGTGCTGAGCATTGTTTCACATGCTCACTGGCTGCTTGTGTATCTTCTTTGGAGAGATGTATATTCAGATGTTTGGCTCATTTAAAAAAATTGGGCTATTTATCTTTTTATCATTGAGTTGTGTTATTTTTATATCCTGGATAGAAGTCTCTTGTCAGGTGATGATTTACAAATATTTGATTGCTTTCGTGGGTTTCTTTTCAATTTCCTCATGGCGGTGTTCGAAGCACAAATGTTTTTAATTTTGATTAAGTGCAATATATTAAATACATACATTTTCTTTTGTGACTTGTGATTTCGGTGTCATATCTAGAAACTATTGCCTGTGATAAGACCACAGAGTTTTACTTCCATGTTTTCTTCTTAATAGTTTTAGCTCTTCATTTACATCTATTAATGTGATCCATTTTGATTTAATTTTTACATGTGCCATGATATAGGAATTCAAATTCATTTTGTCGTATGTCAATATCCATTGTCAATGCATCGTCTGTTGAAATGGCTGTTATTTTCCCATTGAGTTGTCTCGATACCTTATTAAAAATTAATTCATCATGAATGTAAGGGTTTATTTCTTGACTTTCAATTTCAGCCCTTTGATCTATATGTACACGCTATGCAGTCCATATTGTCTTGATATTGCAGCTTTATAGTAAAGTTTGAAATTGGAAAGTGTTAATCCACCAAAGTCGTTCTTTATATTTCAAGATTGTTTCGGCTATTCTGAATCCTTTAAAATTCCTTGTAAATTATAGGATCGATTTGTCAATTTCAGCAAAAGAGAAAGCTGGGATTTTGGCAGGGATTGAGTTGATGCAGCAGATCGATTTGGGGAGTATTGCCATCTTAACAATATTAAATCTTCTGATCCACAAACATGGACTAATTTCAATTTATTTAAATCTTTTATAATTTACTTCAACAATGTTTTGAAGTTTTCAGTGCACTGCTCCCCTTTTGTTAAATTTATTCCTAAATATTTTATTCTTTTTGATGCTATTGTAAATGGAATTGTTTTCTTAATTCATTTTGAGATTGTCCATTGCTAGTGTATAGAAAAACACTTGATTTTTTGTATATTCATTTTGTACTCTGCAAACTTGTTGAACTTATTTATTAGTTCTAATGGTTTGTGTGTGTGTGTATGTGTGTTTATTCCCTATATGCAAGATAATGTTATGTGCAAATGGAGATAGTTTCACCTCTTCACCTATCTGGAAGTCTTTTATTTCTTTTTCTTGCATAATTTCCCTGGTTAGAATTTCAGTACCAGGTCAAATAGGAATGGCAAAAGCAGCCATCTTTGTGTCTTGTTCCTGAGTTAAGAAGTGAGTACCCAGTCTTTCATTATTAAGTGTGATACTAGCCATGGGTTTTTCACAGATGCCTTTTATCATCATTTATTTGTTTTTTTTTAGCGCTTTTATCATGAGGGGATATTGAATTTTATCAAAATTTTTCTGTATCAACTGAGATATTATGCAATTTTCTCCTATATGAATATGCAGTATTACTTTGATTTTCTTTTTTATAAGTTATGATTTTTTATTTTAAAATATTTAATTGACAATAATACAAGGTATGAAACCTGATGATTTGAGAGAGAGAGATAGTGAACTGATCGCCATAGTCAGATTAATTAACATATCCATCACCACCTACAGTTATCATTTGTATGTATGTGTGGGGGGGGTGGGGGCACCTAAAATCTGCTGTCTTATCAAATTTCAGTAACAATACAGTATTATAAAGCATGGTCACCATGCTGTACATTAGATCCCCAGAACTCACTCAACTTACAACTGAAAGTTTGTACCCTTTGGCCAACATTTTCCCCATTTCCCCCACCACCTAGCCCCTGGTAACTACTGTTCTACTCTATGTTTCTGTGAGTTTGACTTTTTAGATTCCACATATGAGATCATACAGTATTTGTTTTTCTGTATCTGGTTTATTTCACTTAGCATAATGTCTTCCAGGTTCATTTAGATTTTGAAAAATGGCAGGATTTCCTTCTTTGTTATGGCTGAAAAATAATCCCATTGTGTAAATATACATACCATATTTTCTTTATTCATGCATGATGGACATTTAGGTTGTTTCCATGTCTCAGCTATTGTGAATAATGCTGCAATGAGCAGGAGAGTGCAGATATCTCTTTGACTTACTGATTTCATTCCTTTGGATATGTACTCAGAAGTGGAATTACTGTATGGTAGTTCTATTTTTAATTTTTTAAGGAACTCCATACTGTTTTCCATAATGGCTGCTGGGATTTGCATTCCCACCAAAAGTGTACAAACGTTCTCTTTTTTCCATGCCCTCACCAGCACTTGTTGTCCCTTGTCCTTTTGATAACAGCCATCCTAACAGGTGTGGGGTGACATCTCATTGTGGTTTTGATTTGCATTTTCCTGATGATTAGTGATGCTGAGCACCTTTTAATATACCTGTTGGCCATCTGTATATCTTCTTTGGAAAAATGTCTATTCAGGTCCTTTGCCCATTTTTTAAATCAGGTTATTGTTATTATTTTTTTTTGCTATTTACTTTTATGAGTTCCTTAAGTATTTTGGATATTAACCCCTTATTAAATATATGGTTTACAAATATTTTCTTCCATTCTGTAGGTTGCCTTTTCATTTTGTTGACTGTTTCCTTTGCTGGGTAGAAACTTTTTAGTTTGACGTAGTCCTACTTATTTATTTTTGCAAAAGTCTGTGCTTTTGGTATAACATCCAAAAAATCATTGCCAAGATCAATGTCAAGGAACTTTTCTTGACATTTTCCTCTAGGAGTTTTATGGGTTCAAATCTTACATTTAAGTCTTTAATCCATTTCAAGTTAATTTTTGGACATAGCAAGGGTCCAATTTCATTCTTTTGAATGTAGATATACAGTTTTCCTAACACCACGTATTGAAGAGACTTGTCCTTTTCCCATTGTGTATTCTTGGCACCATTGTCTAATATGAGTTTGCCAGACATGCATGGGTTTATTTCTGGGCTCTCTGTTGTGTTCCATTGGTCTACGTGTCTGTTTTTATGCTAATACCATAATGTTTGATTCTATAGCTTTGTAATGTAGTTTGAAATCAGGGGGTGTGATGCTTCTAGCTTTGTTCTTCTTTCTCCAGATTACTTTGGTATTTTGGGTCTTTTGTGGTTCCATACAAATTTTAGGATTTTGTTTTCCATTTTTATGAAAAATAACATTGGAATTTTGATAGAGATTGCACTGACTCTGTAGATCACTTTGGTTAGTATGGACATTTTAACACTATTAATTCTTCGAATCCGTGAACACAGAATGTCTCTCCATTAACTTGTGTCTTCTTCAACTTCTTTTATCCATGTCCTATTTTAATTGATTATCAGATGCTAAACCAACTTTGCAATTGTAGGATAAATCTCATGTGGTCCTGGTGTATAATATTTTTATGTTGCTATATTCAGTGTTAGTATTTTGTTAAGATTTTTGTGTCTATATTCATAAGAGATATTGATATTTACTTTTCTTATTATTTTGTTTTTCTAGTTTGGTATCTGGGTAATATTAACTTCATACAATGAGTTGGAAAGTGTTCCCTCACTTCTATTTTTTTTGGAACAGTTTGTGAAAAACTGGTACTAACACTTTGAATATTTGGTAGAATTCAGCAGTAAAGTCCTCCGAGCCTGGGGTTTCCATTTGCTTAATTTTGAGAAAAAATATTTTATATCTCCTCATGGGTATTCTCTAATTGATGAAAAATCATCATCAGACCTTATTATACTTCTTTATGCATAGTTTCCTTTAGTTTTTGAACATATTTATAATAGTTACTTTTAGATCTTCGTCTATTATGTCTGGTATCTTGGCCCTCCCAAAGGCAGCTCCTCTTCCTTGCCATTTTTTCTAGGGTATGGGTCTTTCCTATTTCTTGGCATAACTTATAACTTTTTGTTCAAAACTGTATGTTCTAGCCACTCTCCATACTGATTTCTGTCCCCTCCCTTGGTAGTTACTGTTTGATTGTTTGTTTAATGACCTGACTGTACTCCATAGTGAAGCCTATTTCCCCCACGATGTGCAGCCTTCGATGTTGGTCCTTAGGGGCCACAGCACTGGGCACATTTTCTCTCAAACTGGAATTACAGTGCTTTCAGCAGCACTCTCTGTTAACGTGTCTAACTCTTTTGGTATCATCCACAGCTGTTAACCTCAGCCCATTGCAGGATGATTGCTCTGCTGTTTTCGGGGGGCATAAATTGTACCACAGTCTGATCTAAATACTTTTGTATTCCTTTGCAGGAGCAGTTTTTGAAGTCTGTTTTGACCTCAGGAAGGCTCTTCTTGGCTGTCTCTTTCTTTGGTTTCTGTCATACATTTCTCGGTGGTTTATGATTTAGCTTATTGATTTCACTAAGCTGCCATCGTTCTCTTAATTGCTTACCCCAGAATCTCCACGGTTTTTGGCAGTGACCTTTTGCTTGAACTTCTCCACGCTCCGTTCCAAATCAAGTCAGTCCCCTTAGGAAGACCTGTAGGCTTTTCTTCTCATAGTCTTCCTCTCGCCCTGGGCAGGTCCGCTATGCCACCGCTCTGTAGCTGGCGTTGAAGACAGTGTCGTGCTTTTCCCAGATGTCTTCCCTTCTGTACGAGTGAGGCACTGGACGAGGCAGTAGCCCCTGTTCTACTGTCTTTCCTGGTACGGAAGCTTTGCTCCTGGCATAGAATCTCCCAGTGATGCGGGGTGAGGGCGTTCAGTGCCCAGTATCCTTGGACCGCTGTGTCAGGGATAGAGTTGGTGCCATAACGGTAGAGGCTGCGTGGAGAAGGGAGCTTCAGACTTCTTGGTCAAGTTTTCCTGAAACAGAGGTTCCGCGACGTGGACCAGGGATGAGGGCGGGAAGTTCCGATGATCCGCCAGTAAACCGGGAGCTGGGGGAAGGGTACCCTGCCCTTTTGGCTGCTCCCTGGAGCAGAGTTTCTGTCTCACTGGACGGGATGCAGGGGAGGGCAGGATGGGTGGTGGCGTAAACGCCACAGCCTCTCACTGCTCTCCCTGAGATTGGCAGGTTTGTTTGGGTGAGTGTTTTTTATTTGCTGTCTGTCCTTAGGACAGTTTCCACTCTCTTTAACATCTTGTTTTGTTTGTTTCTAATTTTCACTGGTCATGGTCTGTGAGCTCCTGCTCCTCGTGCACCATTCTGGAAACGCTTCTTCCATCACTGATTTCTCACACCGGAGAGTGAATTTTGTTTTTTAGATGAAATCCTACAAGGAAGCAGATGAAAGTGGAGATGCTTGGGTTAAACATAAATTGAACTAACACAGGGGCTAGAAGTTCTGATTGATTGGCTCCTTTTCTTACTCCGTGTCTTCCCCTCACCCCGTGCGGCAGGCCCTGTGTAGACGGGAACACGGTTGGAGGATCGCTGGCCTTTAGGAGGAAGCGCCGCTCCGTGCACTGGCCCCTGGCAGTCTCGGCTGCCTGTCCTCACCCACTCCCTGGTTCACCCCCTTTCCCGTGTGTGCCGGTCAGAGTCCCATCAGCAGTACAGAACAACAAGGATACGTGTGCATGTGAAGAGGTTTATCATAAAGTGTTGGCTTATGTGACTGTGGGAGCTGGCGGGGCAAGTCTGAAATCCGTAAGGAAACCACTCAGAAGGGCAGACTGGAAATTCCCAGGCAGGAGCTGATTGTTGCTGTCCACAGGATGAATTTCTTCTTCCTCTGGCCTATTCTTTTTTTTTTTCTAAAGAGACAGGGTCTCGCCACGTTGCCCAGGCTGAAGTGCAGTGGCATGATCACTGCAACCTTGAGCTCCCAGGCTCAAGTGATCCTCCTGCCTCAGCCTCCTGGGTAGCTGGGACTATAGGCATGTGCCACCATGGCCTGGCTAATTTTTCTATTTTTTTTGCATAGATGGAATCTCTCTATGTTGCCTAGGCTGGCCTTGAACTCCTGGCTTCAAGCGATCCTCCCACCTTGGCCTCCCAAAGTGCTGGGATTACAGGTGTGAGCCACTGGGCCTGGCCCCCTCCCGCTTATTGTTAAGGCCTTTCCATTGATTGGATCAGGCCCACCCAGATAATCCAGGGTAATGTCCTTTAAATAGAATCAACTGTTCAGATTCATCACATCTACAAAACACCTCCACAGTAACACTTGGATTGGTGTTTGATTGAATAACTGGGTACTATAGCCTGGCCAAGTTGACAGATAAAACATCACACCACGCTTCAACCACTATATTCTTTCCTGAACAATTTACATCTTCTTGGTCCCGTGAAATCTTGGCACACTTCCTTCCCTTCATCTGCAGTGCTCCCGTCCTCCTCCTCGGTCTCCTCATCTCCTCCTCCAAGAACCTGCACAAATGTTGCTTCTTCATGGGGCCCTCCTTGACTCCCCAGACAGAGTTAGTAGTTGCTCCCCTTCTGAGCCCCCACGACCTTCGCTCAAGCCCATATTCTGGCACGTTGCCATTCTGTCCCATCGGCACTTGCTCCTGTCTCCATCCCCCCCACCATATTCTGAGATACTTGAGGGTGGGGGCTATAATTTATTCATCTCTTGGTCTCCAGCACAACGCTAGCAGCTAAGGAGCAGTAAATAGATCCTAATAGCTTGAGTTGCCAGGAAGCCTGCCACTTGCTACGAAACTATGGTTTTTGTGGTTGTCAAAGCAGACAGGCGGCATAAGCCTAAACTCAAGAGAGCGACCCTAACTTCCCCCCAGCCGATCGCATGATCCCCTGACTCATGGAGCGGAACTTGTGGCATGTCCACAGGAAGCCCCAGAGCCACTGCACTCCCGACTGAAGCAGGACAAGTGTGCTCCCCCAGCAGGACAAAACTTTAGCACTGGTCCCGCGACTAAGCACCAATCTGCTGAGCAGTAACTTTCCTCTGGAGGGTACTTGTGAGACCTGACCTTCTTGTGGCCAGCTCCAAACATTTACGGCCCGTTTCAGTTTCTCCTGGATCACTTGCATTCTTCAACAACATTAAGCTCTGTCTACCACTGAGCACTAAGAAGAAAAGCTCATTCGTTGGCGATTTAGAGAAAGAGAAAGAAATCAATTGTTCAGACCACATTTCCCCAGGCCTGCCCTAGGATAGAGGGCACTCATAATCCTGGAAGACTTCCCCTTCGAGTGGATGTTGACAGGTCCTTTCAGCCCATTGCTTGTTTAATTTTTGTTTTTTCTATACCAGAAAGAATAGGAGGAAGAGGGATACGTCTTAAGATGTTCTTATTACTTTGTAAAGATCCTGCTGGAAGGATAATGATGAAATGCCCATTGCAGCTTCTTTTTAAATTTTTTTATTGATACATAATATTTGTACATATTTATGATGTTTTGTTACATGCATAGAAATGTGTGATGACCAAGTCAGGGCATTTAGGATACCCACGACCTCCAGCATTTATATTCCTACGTGTTGGGAACATTTCAAGTCTTCACTCCTATTAATAGCTGTGTTGAGATACCTAATACATTGTTGTTAACTGTAGTCACTCCAGTCTGCTGTGGAGCATTGAACATATTTCTTCTGTCTAACTGTATGTGCCCATCGCCCCACCTCTCTTCATTCTGCCCCCGCCCACCTTCCCAGCCTCTGATCTCTATCATTTCACTTCCGTGAGATCAACTTTTTTTGGCTTCCACATGTGAGTGAGAACATGCACTATTTATCTTTCTGTGTCTGGCTTATTTCACTTGGCATAGTGTGCTCCAGTTCCATCCTTATTGTTTATTGCAGCTTCTTGAGTCTGAGGTCAGAGCTCAGTCATTTTGGGGTGAGTGTCTCCCCATCCCTCCACCCCTTATTCCTTTCAGAACAAGACCAGACTTTTGACAATTGGTTCCTTCGCCCTTCCTCAAGACTGTGTCATGAGAAGTGGACGGGCCACCCGACACTACCTCACCTTGGCTTGTGCTCTCCAAAGACCCAGGTAGGTTCACTATCTGTGACTCGGTTCAACTACTCTGTTGTACTTAGGAGGACATAGTTAATGAATGTTCTCTGGAACATCCTGACTGAGCACCAAGATACTTTCAATCCATGAAGCACAGGACTCAAATAGAGTTGTTATATCTATGACTAGTGTGACCTTAATTCCTGTTTTTTCAAAAGGGGGAACAGTTCTCATACTCATGCTGAAACCTGTCTGACACTGTTCATTCCAAGACCAGACAATCCCAACAGACTATCTCTATGAGCCCTAATCGAACAAGCGTAAGAGAAACAATTCCGTCCAAGTCTGAGCACGGGTCTCTCCTCGGAGGCCTGCCCTAACCCGGTCTGAAAGGGCCACTGGTTACTCCGGCTTCCTTCATGCTGCGTGGACTTTCTCCTTTGCACTTAGCACACTAGTACTGCTCTGTGTCTTTCCCTGTTTATTGTCCGAGTCTCCTGCTAGAGGCTAGAGCTGGGAGATCTTTTCAGTTTTGTTCACTTTCACATACGTTATCACCACAGCAAGGGTTTGTGGTGAGGCGTGGGTGGGAGGAAGGGGAACTAGTAATTTCTTAAGCACTCTGCGCTAAGACATTTTACATACTCTAGCTCATTCATTCTTACAATAGCCCCGGGAGGCAAATATCCTTACTCAATTTTACAGAGAAGGAAACCCCAGTTCTCACATCTCCTAAATGGCATCTTGTGTGCTTGGATGTTTCAGGTATGTGAGGACTGCAGTAAGTATCCAAGAAAGTGCCACTTAGAGTAAAAAGTCTCACAGAAGGAAAACGATGCAGTATGATGAAAATCTAATACCTGAGGATGTCAGTTATGGGTGTGCTTTTTCTTTTATTTCAGCATATTACGGGGGTACAGATGTTTAGGTTACGTATGTTGCCCTTGCCCCTGCCCCCTAAGTCCGAGTTTCAAGTGTGTCCATCCCCTGGATGGTGCACATAGCACTCCTTGTGTGTGCAAATACCTGTCCCCTCCCCCCCTCCCCCTTCTCCCTCCCCTTCCGCCCTACCCAACATCCAATAGATGTTATTCTTATATGTGCACTTATGTGTTGATCAGTTAACACCAATTTGATGGTGAGTACATGTGGTGCTTGTTTTTCCATTCTTGGGATACTTCACTTAGTAGAATGTGTTCCAGCTCTTTCCTGGAGAATGCAAGAGGTGCTAGATCACCAGTTTCTTAAAGCTGAATAGTACTCCACGGTATACATATACTACAGTTTATTAATCCACTCATGTATTGATGGACACTTGGGTTGTTTCCACATCTTTGCAATTGTGAATTGTGCTGCTATAAACATTTGGGTGCAGGTGTCTTTTTCATAGAGTGTCTTTTGTTCTTTTGGGTAGATGCCGAGTATTGGGATTGCTGGATCAAATGGTAATTCTACTTGTATCTCTTTAAGGTATCTCCATATTGCTTTCCACAGAGGTTGCACTAGTTTGCAATCCCACCAACAGTGCATGAGTGTTCCTATCTCTC
>CAUYSK010116883.1:0-23956 GCA_963575035.1 Avahi laniger | reverse complement strand
ATTAATTGGACAGCTAAAAATACATATAGCAAAAATTAGCCGGGCATGGTGGCACATGCCTGTAGTCCCAGCTACTTGGGAGCCTGAGGCAGTAGGATCGCTTGAGCCCAGGAGTTTGAGGTTGCTGTGAGCTAGGCTGACGCCATGGCACTCGCCCCAGGCAAGAATGTGAGACTCTGTATCAAAAAAAAAAAAAAGAAAACTAAATCAATCTTGATCAATCCTTAGTTTCCAATGAGGAAATGACAAGACACAGCAAGGAAAAAGCGTAAGGAGGAGAACACGGAGTGACAAGAACAAATGCAAATGCATCCGTCATCACGGCACTCGCCGGCTGAGAGCTGGCCCCGGGATCCCACGGAGCTGTCCACCAGAGCAGCGCAGAGACCTGCGGACCCAGGAAGGCCGACACAAGCGGGCAGAGGCTGCACGGGACGTGGCCCTGAGACGACACGGAACACGCTCCACAGGACCCGAGGTGACCACCAGGACAGGACGACACAGGTACATGCCTGCTCCCGCTGTGGACCACGGGCTCGTGTTCAGTGAGTGGATGCACCAGGGCCTGCGAGGCACGTTCACGGCTGCGAGCACCCAGTCCTCCTTCACACCACCCTAACGACAGGCTATTCAGACCTCCCTGGTTGTGCCACCGTGAGAAGCCCTCTGAGCGGTTACGGGGCTCTGAAGGCCTCGTCACCAAGACCAGAAGGTCCCTGCCACCTGGCTGGCAGCACAGTAGTCCTCGCAGAGGGTGCCAGAACGCCAGCCCTCACTCTACCGCCCCCTGAGCCTGGGGTCGGAGCACCCTAGACGGACTTAGAGCTCCTGCAGGCCCGAGACTCCCACGAGCCTCAGCCAGTCTGGCCCCAGGACGGTTCTGGCGGGCCGGGAGCAGCAGGCTGGCCCTGGTTCCAGGGGCTTCTCGTCCGGGCAGGAGAGCAGAAGGTTGCCAGGCAGCAAATCTTCAAGCGCCGAGCAAGGCAACACGGCCTGAGAGACGCAGGAGAGGAGACAGGGCCACGCGGGGCACACAGACCGCGGCCCACCTTGCTCCTGCACACGCGCGCACCTCCCGCTGCTCAGTCTCCACCTCTGCAGACAGCGCGGGGGCTGACCCAGCCAACCCCAGGGGCTCGTGACATGCCCAGAAGCACGCGGGGTGGCACGTGCCGGGCCGGCCTCCAGTAACATCTGCCCCGGTCTCAATCTCAGCACACTCCCCCGACTTACCTCGACCGCACAGCAGGGTGGAGAAACTCAACTCACGCCCTGGAACGTTTTAATTCCCTGCTGCTACATCTCCCGACCGTTGGCTCTGGATTCTGACGGCCCTCTTTGTAGGTCAGCAACACGCAAAACGGGGCTGCTGGGAAATGTTTCTCACCGAAAAAAAAGACTCATCTTTACTCTTTACTCTTAACGGTAACTGGAAAGACACCAGAGAGGAAATTCACCGGAACTTTTTAAATGAGTCTAATCAAGCAGGTGTTTCTTTTTCTTCTTCACACATACGGCTCGGCTGGAGGTTCCAATCACGCTGCTGCCACTGGGCCCCGAGCATTCGTTTCAACAGGAAGGTGCTGTCACACCACCAGCATCCCTCGGGATGCGGAAGCAAAGAGAAGACCACCCCTGACACAGGGCCCCCCCCACCCCCACGCGTCCTACCCTGGCGACAGCAGCTCAGGACTCCTACTGTAGGCACAGCATGTTTGCAGAACATTCCGGCTTTCAGGTGACACTGACCCCAGAGCAGAACTGCTACCAGTGTCCGGAGAGCAGCCTCTGTGCCCCACATTCTCCAGCTGGTGGTGGCAGCTGTCCCTGCGGTCACGTGCCAAGTGCCCCACCTCAGGCCTCTGTGCGGTGGCGGCAGCCACACGGTTCCCCAGCGGTTGGAACATCAGCGCGTCCAACCGGCCAAGCGGCCATCCTTGCCTGAAGGCCGCGCTTAGCCTGGGCAGGCTGGGGGCGGTGGGTGTTTCCTACCAGGTCACTGCTGAGGGGGCGTGTTCTCCAGGACACAAAACACGGAAGAGTGAACACGGGAGAGGACGGCGTCTCCGTAGGCCTCCTCCCTGCCAAAGGAGGGCCGGCCGCCTGCGAACTCCAGCCACATCGCTGGACGCACAGAAGGCAGCCCCACTCACTCTCCCTCCCTCACACACCCTCGCAGGGACATACCCCGTCACCTGGACCAAGAGCCACCCCCTTCTCAGCATGGGGAATTCTCCCAGAGAACGACCCTCGGGCTCACTCCCAGCGCCTGGGCCACCTGAAAGTCGAGGCGTTTTTCTGTGGATACAACCGAGACCATGAGTGACCCCAGTCAAACCGAAGGGGGCCTGGGCCAGCATGCCAAGGGCTCGGTTATCGAGGGCCCCACCCCCTGGCTGGAAGCCGCCAGGGCTGGAGGTCGCAATCTCTGGCTATCATATCACCAGTTAAAGAAACAGGGAAACCTTTGACAATCTGCCAGGGCCACACGGTGTTCTGAAATCCACAGGGCACATCTGAGAGCCTGACCAGCCGCCCTCTGCCCCGCCACACCTGCCCTGGGCATGTGCAGGGCAGCAGGGCTGAGGCATGAGACGGGCGCCCACCCGTCCCAGCACAGGCCCCGACGTGCTCTCAGCCAGACCCCTGCCACCAGCACAATTAAACCGGGCAGCGGCAGCAAGAGCAAACCTGAGCCTCCATCCTCCAGTCACTACTTGCCGAGGGCCTGGGAAGCAAGTGGCTGGTGGAGGAGCTGCCCACGGGAGCAATGACCCCGCCCCACCTCCCTGGCCCTGGGCAGCAACCCTCCCAGACACCCGCCAGGCCCCTGCAACCCCCAGGCCCTGGGTAGCGAGCCTCCCAGACACCCGCCAGGCCCCGAGGGGGCAGTCTGTGGCTGGTGCTGGCTCGGCCTGGACACACCCCTCTCCTGACACTTCGGGCTGTCACCACTGCCAGCCTTGGGCCCACCTGGCCCTGCTCTGTGAAGCCTGCCCTCCGCCCCCTTGCCTCCCAGGGCTGGCTCTGTGCTACGCAGCGCCAGGCACCCAGCGTGTGGACCCATACCCAGCCGCCAGCTCTACCCTGGGAGACGCGCCCCCCAGCCTGGCTGGCCCCCAGGCCTGCCCTGCGGCGCCCCCTCCACTGTGGCTCATCCCAAAGCAAACGCCTCCCAGAGTTCACCTGCTGCCTGGCAAGGCGTGAGCTCATTCGTGAGTGTCGTCCTTATGAACACACACCGCACTCGGCTCCATTTCCCGCCAGACCCACGGGCGCAGGAGAGGAGAGCGCTGACGCGGGTGTGGTGCCATCTGCGTCGCTCTCCACTTAACTTTCCAGAGAGTGATGACCTTTAAGTTGGGTGGCAACCCAGAGCAGCTCGGCCATTAAAACAGGAAGTCCGAGGCCCAGGCTGGAACCTGATGGCAGGCGCAGGCCAAGGTCACGCACCCGGACCAGGGGCAGGTCTTCACAGCCAGAACTCCCCGGCCCCCTCTCCCCAGGCCTGAGGTGGGTGGGGACAGGGAGCCGCCAGCTGTGCAGAGGGGACTCATCGCATCCACCCCTGCCCTGGCACAGGGCTGCCCCTATCCCACTGCCTCGCTGGGAGCGTCTCCAGGAGGCACCAGCAGGGCCTGTGCCCAGCCGACCCCTCAGGGTCAAACGAAGAAACAGAAACGGATCTGATACCCACCAAGGCAGCACGGGCCACGAGGGGCTGGCCTGGTAGCAGGGCGTCGGCCTCCAGCAAGACGGCTTCCCACGGCGCACTCAGGGGCAACTTGGGAGCCGTGCTGGGCCCCCTGCCAGGCGAAGCCGTCACACCACCGGTAGGTGCAGAAGCCCCCAGCCCTGTCCATGCCCAGAACTCGCAGGTGCTGTCACGAGACCCAGCGTGCACCACCCGTTCTCCTGAGGCCCCGAGACACCTGCGCCCCTGAGGCCGGGAATGCAAACGTGATGGGAAACGCCACCCAATCCTTTTGCGTCTAAAAATAGGGAAGTCCTGACTGTGTGTGATACAGTAAGAGAATATCATCGATGCCTCCTGCGAGGTCAGCGGCAGTTATCAGGCTCGGATTAAACAAGAGATGCCGGTGGTGTCCTCAGCTGTCAACGGGTCCCTGGTCACCACTGCCCCGACGCGGACGTGGGCCCTAAAAGGCATGGAGAGTGCAGCAGGTCTGCGAGGGGAGGAGCACCTGAGGCTGACCCGCCGCAGGTCCACGGCCTGGCTGAGGGAGGGACAGCTGAGTCGACTCCACAGAGAGCAGGCCGCACTCACGCACAGTGAAGGAGGTCCGGTGAAGGGTGGATCGAACACGTGGCCACCTCGCGGCAGACGCGGCTCCTGGGGCTGCCGACTCAGGCACACGCTCAGCTGCTCTGCGACAGCTGCTCACGGGCACGCGGCGGGATGGGCAGAATCGAGACGCAGAAACTGGAGACACAGAGCTGGACCTGGCCTGATCCCTGAGCCCTGTGAGGCCATCTGAGCGCAACCCCTCGTCCTGCGGAGCTTGCCCAAGGATGGAGCTTGCCCAAGGATGGAAGTCGGGGAGGTTGTGGGAGGGCTGCACGGGGCTAACGCCCCCGACCCCAGGAAGTGCTCCCAGCCCAGCCCACCCTGTCCCCCGACCAGGGACTCGTCATAACCCATCTGCCTCCACGATGGACATGCATGCCAGCAGAGAGCCTGTCGCCGGGGGGCAGAACCCACTGCTGGCCAACCCAATCCCTCCCACGAGCTGTCGTCCCAGCCCCCACCACCGCCACCCTGACCCTGCCATCCCAACGGAGGGCCCTCAGAGCTAGGCTGCAGGGTCTCGGCAGCAGCCAGGTGCCGTCTGTGGCCAAGAGGCGCTGAGGAAAGGCATGTTGGGGCCATGGGGACGGGGAAGTGGCTGCTGGCCCCAGCCCTGTGAGCATCTGCAGCGGGAAGGGTAGACCCACCCTTCTCAAGCAACCCCCACAACCTGTTTCGGCTGCTCATGGTCCCAGACCCTCTGTTTTAGGGGAACTTGCACCCCAGGGGATCCATCCTGGTCCCTGCCATGCAGGAGACCCAGGCCACAGCCCGAACATCCTGGGCACGACAGCAGCAGCCGGGCGCAGGAGCCCTGCTGCCCACGGTTCCCAGAGCGTCCGCGCCCCGTCTGCAGGGCACAGGCACAGGGCGCCACTGTCCTTGCAGCCGGAGTCCTGGGGTGACACTGACGCGCTCGCGCATTGTCACTAGAAACTCAGCTCCTCGAGGCAGTGACGTCCTCCCATTCTTACACCCTTTGCAGAGTCCGCCTCTGGTCGAGCACACACCAGCTCCAACCCACCTCCAGCGCAGAGGGGAGCTCAGCTTCTAAATTTGTTCACACGCTATTTTTAGGGCCCTCTCCCAGTGCCACTGTCGAGCAATCCACCGAAGCCGACTGGGAGCTCACACACACTCACCGTGGAAAGGCCACGTGGCCCCGTCTCTCCTGAGTGCCAGCAGGAATGGCAACTGAGCGAGCCGGCTCCCAGAGATCAGCAGCACAGGGGCAGCGTCAGGAATGCTTGACCAGCACGCCGGACCCAACCCACTGGCCTGGGGAGGTGTCACACCCGCTGTCAGGGCCAGGGCGGAACCACAGCACACGGCGCAGACTCCCATCCTGCCAGCACCACCCCGCCTGACAGTCGGACTCCCAAAGGGCCCAAAACCCTCCCGAGCTGACACTGCCCTGCTGCCTCCACGCACCACTCCAGGGTCCAACGAGACCCCGGTCGTCAAGATGGACTGCAGACTCGCTCTCCGGAGCAGCCTCGACTCCTGCCAGCTGCACCCACGGACACCCCGCTCCGTCAGACCTTCCTGGGGCACAGGGCTCACCCCCCCACAGAAGGAAGCAGGGAGCTGGCTCTGGTGCCCGGGAAGGGAGAGTGGACATCGGGCTGACACCAGGGCTTCCCTGCACAGTCCTCTGCACAGAGCCAATCCAGTAAAATAAAGGGGTTCACACGCTGAGAACCGCTAGGAATGAGGTTGCAGAGAGTGCTGACGCGGCCACGGGCAAGGCAGAGGAGCCGCGAGCAGCGTCTCAGCCTGGCCCTGAGAGCAGACAGGGGCAGAAGGGACGTGAGCTGCGCTGGCCGCGGTGGCAGACCAGGCCCTCCTGCAAACCCCCACGGCCTCCCAGGCCTGCGGGCACCACCACCCTGCCCCTCGGCCCTGCCCTAGGCCACAGGCTTCCCAAGTCAGCTCCTCAGTCTCTGCCTCGGTGCAGCTGTCCACCCTCAGACCCTGCACACCCCTCCCATCCACCGCATCCCCACACCCCCCAGCCCAATCTCCACGTCCAGCTGAGCTCTCATCACCGCGGCCTGCCACCCGACCGGCACCGCTCCCCCAAACACACACCCTTAGAACAGTACAGTGACTTCCCCGTAACTCAAAACGAAACCCACGTTCCTCAGCATCTTGGTTCAATTACAGGAAGGTCCTCCAAGTAGCTGCTCATGCAGGCTCTGGGGACCGCACCGGGCAGGACATGGTCCCCACCGCTAGAGCCACAGCCAGCTGCGGCAACGTTACAGGCCGGGGGGAGGCAGCTGGCCATGGACAGAAGCGAAGGGAGGGCTGAGCACAGGCCGCTGCTCCCTGCTGACACCGCCCTGCACGTCTGCCGACAGGAGTGTCCAGGGAAGGGCAGCATGTCCAACCAGGGCCCCAGAGGTGAGAGGAGAGAATGAGGCAGAGGCAACACCTGCAGAGAGAGCAGCTGAGAACGTCCCAGCACTAAGGAAAATCATCAATCCCAAAGTCAGAGTCCGTGAACCCCCAACTAAGGCAATCACAAGCGGAACCTGCGCCCGGACAGGCCAGCACACAGGCAGTGGACCACAAAGCCACCCAGACCCCCTTCGAATGTGTCACAGCCGCTGGCTGCTGACTTCTCAATAGCAAGATTGGAAGCCAAAGTCAGCAAAGCTATGCCTTCGACATGCAGAGAGGGGAACACGCCATCATGGAGGGCTAGGACCAGCAAACACCTTTCAAGAATGAGGGCAAACAAAACACTCTGAAACAGACAGAGCCGTCGTCAGCGAGCACATCGCGCTGCAGAGAATCCTGAGGGTGTCTTTCCGACAGAAGGAGGAAAATGATTCTTGGTTCTGAGATGTGAGAAGAATGAAGAACAAAAAAAGTGGTGAGTCTGAAGCTAATCAAATAGTAAAAGTACAGAGTAATAATAATATCTTATAAGCTTAAAAAGATAATGCTTAAAATACACAATAACAAAGCACATGAATATGAAAGGACTGGAGTAGAATAAAAGGCTCTTAAAGGCCGGCGTGGCTCGGGAGGAGAGTAAGACATAATTAACTCTGAAACATGGCAGCAAGTGTGCGTGTTAAAATGTACAGGGTGACCACTCAAGAAATAAAAGTAGCGATAAATTTCACCACTTATAAAGGGGAAAAACGAAATAAGGAAAAAATTAGCCAGGCATGGGTGACACGAGCCAGTAGTCCCAGCTACTGGGGAGGCTGAGGCAGGAGGATGCCTGAGCCCAGGAGTTGGAGGCTGCCAGTGAGCTGTGATGACGCCACTGCACTCCAGCCTGGGAGACAGTACGAGACCTTGTCTCTAAAAAACAAAACAACACAAACCAAAAAAAAAAAAAGAAGGAAGAAATATAGAAATATAGGACAATAAAAAGCACAAAAATAGTATGGATAAATCCAAACATCAGCAATTTAGACAAAGACAACTATAAATGCAACGGATATTCCACTTACAAGACAAAGACAGTCAGATGGAATGGAAACAAAATCTAGATACGTGCTGAAAAACCAGACACATCTAATGTGTAAGGATATACAAATGTTTAAAGGGAAAACGACAGAAAAATACGTAACAGGCAAATACTATCCAAAGAACACTCACATAGCTATACTGTCATCAAAGTCAATACTAAGACAAAAAGCATTACTACACAGAAAAACAGCCACACAGTAAGTTCAAAACACCTAGAAGTTGTTTTAATTCTAAACATGTACGTACCTAATAACACAGCCCCAAAATGTATAAAGCAGAAACTGACAAAATCACAAGAGAAATACACAAATCTACCCCCAGATTAGAAGACTTTAACATACTTCTCAAGCAGACAGAAAAGAAAAAAGATTTGAAGACCACAAGAAGCCACCTAGAGCTAAGGACAGATATCGAACACCATCAACTGCCAAATGCACGTTTCGTTTAAGTACAGACAGAACATTTACGAAAACCAACCTCATAAAGTGCCATAAAACAAGTGCAAAAATGTTAAGGATTTGCTGTCACACGGGCTGCCTTCTCTGACTACAATACAATAAAATTAGAAACGAATAATGGTAAAAAAGAGAAGAAAATAATTGACAGTGAAAAAATAACTAGAAAAAAATGTTTATATATTAAGAAACAAAAATATTGCATAAGTTTAAAGAAGCAACAATAAAAAACTTACTATAATTGAATGATACTACATATAAAAGCTTGCGAAACACAAGTAAAGCGCTACTTAGAAGAAAATCTGTAGCCATTAATGCTTGGATGAGAGGAAAGAAAGGAAAAATAAGGAGCTATGTATTTATCTTAAGAAATTAGAAAAAGAACAGCAAAAGAAACCCAAGGAGTGCAAATGGAAGAAAATAAACAATGGACGTTCATTTTTAAAAACTGCCGAACCCTCAGAGGTGGAAAGCAGAACCACAGATACCCGAGGCCGGGAGAGCGTGGGCAGGTGGGGCCTGAGGAGAGGTTGGTCAGGGCACAAACGCACAGGTAGGCAGAAGGTGTAGTTCTCGTGTTTGACAGCGGAGCAGGGCGACTATAGTTAGCAACAGTGTATCGTGTATTTCTCAGAAGCTGGAAGAGAGAAGTTGAAATGTTACCGACAGGTAAAGGTGAGAAGTACTGGAGGTGAAAGACACCCCAGATACCGACCTGTTTACACGTTCTATACAGGCAACATTTTTTAAAACTGACACCTAATATTTTACATCACATGTACCCCACAAATAAGTAAAATGTTAGGTATCAATTTTTAAAAACCGATGACCCCTTGGGGGAGACAGACGGCGACAGCACCTGTCCACACACGAAGGGTCGATGCGAGGAACCAATAGGGGACAGCACTACAGATCTCTGATTGTTTTAAATGAAAGCATATTATAAAAAACTTTACGCCCATAAACTTGAAAATCTGGATGAAATGGACAAATTTTCAGAAAAATACAACTTTCCAAGACTAACTGAAAGGGGGGGCAGCGTCCTTCAACCATTAAAGAACATGAACTTCCACAAAGAAATTCCGAGGTCAGGTTATTTTACAGGTGAATTCTCCCAAACACTGGAGGAACAAACAATTCCAATTTCACACGACCTACGCCACGATACAGCAAAGGAGCAACCGCGCCTGACGCACCTGATCTGGGCATCCTGGCGCCGCAGCCCGACCAGGGCATGGAAGGGAGGAAGATCGCGGGCCCAAGACACAGCCGCAGAAGGTCTAAACAAGGTACTGATAACCCAAACCCACATACAGAAAGGGCCATACGAGAGGACCGAGCTGGTATTTTCCCAAGAATAGACGGTTAATGTTCGCAAATCAGTTTATGTAAATCACCACGCTGGCAATGGAAGGGGGATCACACGATGCTCTTAATAGAAGCTTCCCATTGTATTCAACACCCACCAATATTAACTTTTTAAAAAAGTCTTAGCAAGCCATGAACAGGGTGGGATTTTTTGACTTCATAAAGTGTATCTACAAAAAGTTGCAGCCCACGCCATACGTGACAGTGAAACACTGAAAATTTTCCTTAAGGTCAGAGCAAAACAAGGGTATCCGCACAACTGCTTCTAGTCAACCTTGTACTTTGACGGTCGGCAAGGCAAGAAAAAAAGGCATGAAGATTAGAAAGAGACAAATTTGTCATTTGCAAAAGATAAAAATACACACTTAGAAAATGCAAAAAAAAATCTATAGATGAGCTGTGAGGTTAAAAAATACTAAAATTACTGGCTTCAAAAATCAACTGAATTTCTATACTGCAGCAACAAACATAATGAAAAGATGACTTTTACTATGACATCTAAAATACAAACATCTAGGAATAAATCTAACAAAAAATATGTATGTAGAATCATAAGGAACTCTTTGAAGATACATTAAAGACCTAAGTAAACACAGGCAGAGCACCTGTTCAAGGAACGGAAGACTCAGTGCCACACAAAACAGCAACTCTCCCCGCCCTGCTCTGCAGAGTGAAAGAACATCCAATTCTAAACCAAACCCAGTTTCTGTGGAACTTAAAAAGGTAATTCTAGAAGTTGTAAAGGCACGTCAACCCCATCTCACACCATATTCAAGTTAATCCAAGATGAGTAACAGACCTAAATATAAAAGTTAAGACCATAAAGCTTCTAGAAAAAAACAGAAGACTACCTTCATGAGCTTGAGATTTCTTACACAGGATGTCAAAACAGCTAACCAAAAAGTAAATAAAGTGGATTTCATCAAAATTAAAAATTTCTCACCAAAAAAACACCATGAAGAAATGAAAAAGCAAACCACAGACTGCGAGGAAACGTTCACAATCCATGTATTTGACAAAAGACATCCACCCAAACTGCATAAAAAACTCCGACAACTTGGCCACGCACCGTGGCTCACGCCTGGAGTCACAGCACTTTGGGGGGGGGGGGCCAAGGCGAAAGGATCCCTGAGGCCAGGAGTTCGACATCAGCCTGAGTAACACAGCAAGATTGCACCTCTACCAAAAATTTTTAAATATTGGCCGGGTGTGGTGGTGCACACCTATAGTCCCAGCTACTCAGGAGGCTGAGGCAGGAGGATCACTTGAGCCCAGGAGTTTGAGGTTGCAATGAGCTGTGATGACGCCACTGCACTCCAGCCTGGGTGACAGAGTGAGACTCTGTCTCAAAAATAAAAATAAATAAATAAATAAATAAAACTCCCACGACTCCATAAGAAAAAGACAGTACCCAATTAAAAAACTAGACTTGACCAGTGGTTCATGAAAATAAAGGAACAGCCAATAAGCGCATGAGAAAGTGCTCAACATCCCAGGTAAACACAGATTAAAACCCTAAGGAAAAACCATCCCACAGCCATTAGCATGGCTAAAATGGAAAAAAACAAAACAAAAAACCCAGATAATACAGAACACTGCCCAAAACAGCTGGTGGGAGAGGAGGACCGTGCCACTGCTTCAGAACCTGGCAGTTTCGTACACAGGTGAACAAACGCACACCTCCCCTGTGGCCAGTCCTTTCCAAAGAGCAGTGAAAACATGTGTCCACCGAAAGCCCTGTACGGGAGAGGTCAAAGCGGCTGCAAACACACTACCCTCAAACTGGGAAGAACCCAGATGTCTGTCGGCAGGAGCAGGTTAAACAAGGTGCAGTCTGTTCTGGTACGGGAAGATCGTTCAACAGTCAAACGAAAGAACTGCTGACAATGCAACGCACCAGCGGGTCGCACACACACTGCACTGCACATTCTGGAACAGATGACGTTGACTACGGTGGGGAGGGCGCAACCGCAGGACTGATCAGGGAGGTACCCAGGGACCTCAGGTGAGCCAAGGACCAGGGTTTGTGGAGGTGAATATGCGAATGAGTGATAAGCACGTGAAAAGGCCTCGCAGAATTTAAAAATGAATTAATAACACTGAACAGGAAAAATAAATCAAGTGGGAGGTACGAAGGACCCAGATGGCCAAGTCCCTGCTGGAGGGCGGGCAGGGGGCCTGCTCCTTGGTGGGGCACCCAGGAGGAAGCTCTGGGAATCCCGGCAGCGAGGCATAGACAGACGGGGCAGAGGGCGGGTGCTGACCCCTGCCATGTGGATACTGCCCGATGACCCGCCACAGCGGCCCACAGAGGAGAAGTGCCACTGGGGACGGTGTGGGCCCACAGGCGCTGCAAGGAAAACCAGGTCGCTGGGCCTCCCTCACCTCACAGCCCAGTGTGCCGGCACAAAGCTCCCTGGGCACAGAGACCTCTCCCACCACCCCCAGGAAGGAAGGAGAACTGAAACAAGAACAAGGCCAGAGCCAACGATCGATCGAGAGAGTGCACCAGGCTGACATTGGGAGTGCATCAGAAGACTGCGCAGAGAGCGCGAGAGACGCTTGTCACTACCAGAGGGCATTTGCAACACATTTAGCCAAAAAAGGATAACAAGCCCTAAAGAAACTGCTGAGACTCAAGCAGAAAGAAAAGGAAAAGTTGGCAAAAGAGAAATGAACAGGCCGGGCGCGGTGGCTCACGCCTGTAATCCTAGCACTCTGGGAGACCGAGGCGGGCAGTTTGTTTGAGCTCAGGAGTTCGAGACCAGCCTGAGCAAGAGCGAGACCCCGTCTCTACTAAAATTGGAAAGAAATTAATTGGACAACTAAAAATATATAGAAAAAATTAGCCGGGCATGGTGGCGCATGCCTGTAGTCCCCGCTACTCGGGAGGCTGAGGCAGGAGGATCGCTTGAGCCCAGGAGTTTGAGGTTGCTGTGAGCTAAGATGACGCCACGGCACTCTAGTCCGGGCAACGCAGTGAGACTCTTGTCTCAAAAAAAAAAAGAGAGAAATGAACAGGAATTTCACTGATGAGGAAGCATGAATGGCCTAAATTAGTAATCAGAGAAATTCAAATTAAAACCATAATGCCATTTCACACCCACTGCACTGGCAAAAACTGAAAGTCAGACAAGTTGGTAAAAACGTGGAGCAATGGGGACTCACATCCCCACTGGTGGGGGCTGGAGCTGGCACAACCACTCTGGGAAGCTGCCCAGTAGCACTCTGTGCGCACACCCCACACCCCTGGATCCTACTCCCCGTGGCACGAGCTCAAGACGCACCCTGCCCGTCCGCAGGGAGAGGCACGCGCAGAGGACAGGTACGGAACGTCTACAGCAGCACGTTCGTAACCAGCCAGAAACTGGAAACGAGCCAAGGCCTCCTGACAGAAGCAGGGATGCACCAGGGACACCACGGAGCGCCGGACACGTCCACAGCCATCAGCACAGACGCGGCTCAGAAACTCAAAGACTGGGCAAAAGCAAGGAGTAGGAAAGATCACAGGGAGAATGGAACCTTTTACGTAAAGTCCCCAAATGAGCAAACTGAAGTCGCAGGGTGCATGCGCGGGTGGCACAGGCGTAAAGCAAGGCCGGAGAGGACAGGTACGGGGCAGGAGTCCATAACAGACTCTGCACCTGCCCACGCTGACAGCTGCTCCCCGCCACACGGCCATCAGCTCCACACCGCCATCCTCCTGCCTCACCCCTGCTCCGTCCAGGCCAGAGCCCAGAACCCTCAGCACCCAGTGCTGCCCCGCCCCCACAGCCTCCCCCTCAAGCCGTCTCCACACAGACACAAGAGTGGGCTTTCCAGACCCTTCTAGAACAGAACCCAGCTCCACAGCAGGGCTGAGAAGGCCCCTAGCCCCTCCTGTCACACTTCCCAACCTCCCTCAGGTCAAAGACTTCTGTGCTCATTTGGGGAGCCCCAGAAGGCTTCTGAGGAGCTGCAGAAAGGGCAGGCTGTGCTCCACGCTGACTGTCGGGTGCTGGGGGCAAGCACGGACTCGGGGACAGCTGACAGCCAGCACAAGGGTCTGGGCTGGGGGTGATGGCAGTAAGGAGCCAGGAGTGCAGTCAGGAGGGGCCGGGGGTCCAGCATGACCCATGGGTGTGGGGCCTGATGCAGGGACAAGCGCCAAGACCAGGAAAGGAAGCGGGGCTGGGCCTGAGGAGATGCTCCCAAGTTGAGCCCCAGAGACTTCCCAGAAGAGATGCAAGTAAGCGAGTCTGCAGTTCCTGGCCCCAAACCTCGGGCAATGCTGACCTCGGGTTTCACGTGGACACCAAGTCCTCTGGAAGGCCCCGCCGCGTGTGGGATTCATTCTGGTGCCCGTCCTTCCCTTCCACCCTGCACAGTGCTGTGCTTCAGAGGCGAGGCCCGCTGTCCAGTGCCCTCTGCACCCCAAGCACCTCATTCAGAAATAGAAGGAGCCTCAGCAGAGCGTGAGGGCTCACCTGAAGTGGGCTTGCAGGGAAACAGCTCAACAGCAGTGAGCCCTCTGCTCCCTCCAGTGTCCCCTCAGTGGCCTAACACCTCAGTTCCTGCGCCTAGACGGCGCTGCCGAGGTCCCTGTCGGGAGGGCCACCTGCCCTCACATCTCCCCAGGGAGAGCTCTCACCCTCTCCTGCAGCCACCCCTCAGCCTGGCGTCTATTCCAGGGCCAGAACCTTGGGAGAGAGTGCCTCTCCCTCCTTAGCCTGGGAGCTCCCTGAGCAGGAATCGAGTCAAGAAGAAATCAGGGAAGTTTGAAGCTGAACGGGATAAACGGGGAAGGTGCAAGTCCAAGGAGAGTTGGATGCCCACAGCTCTCACCAACTCGTAAACCTTGCCACAGGTGACGGGTGCTCCACCTTCAAACAGAGCAGCGAGCCCTTGGAGTGGCAAAACTAACAGCAGGTCCCAAAGAGCAGAGCTGACTTAGGTGACGTCTCTAGGTGACCAGGGCAGCTCCGGCGCCTTCAGACGGGACGAATACACTCTGCAGTCGCGGCCCTAAGTCTGCCTGTCCCCGGGCAGTGTGCGCCCGAGGGCCATTCCCGGGCCGCGGATTTGACAGCGCTGCTGGACGCGACAGGAAACCTGCGGTACCCGCACCAGAGGAAACAGCCCGGTGCGCTCAGCCGGCGTCGCGCCAGGAGGCAGGTGTACAGGTGCACAGGCGGGGAGCGCATGGGAGCGCCTCGGGGCACGGCCCGGCCTGAGCCGCGTCCCCGAAAGCCCCGCGCAGCCCTCCCGGGGGGACCCGGAGCCCGCAGGCCACGCTCGCGGGCAGCGGCGGAGGCTCGGCCCGCGGGGCGCGGGCGGCGGGGTCAGTTCGAAGGCGGCCGCAGGCCCGCGCAGGCCTGGCCGCCCGGCAGGTGCGGCGGACAAAGCGCGGCGGGCGCGGCCGTACCTGGGCACGCAGCTGGGGCTGGAGCCGTCCACCTCCCAGGTGGCGAACAGGTTCATGGGCACCGGAGTGTTGAGCGCGCCGGGCGCGCCGGGGAGGCCGAGGCGGCCCCGCTCGGCCATGGCGCCGGCCCCGCCGCTCCCTCGGGGCCTGGGGCTGCGGCGGGCCGCGGACGCGCGGGGCGGGCCGGGCGGAGGGCGGCGGCGCGGTCACATGGCTGCCGGGCGGCTGCGGGACGGGCCGGGCCGCGCGTCGGACAGGCCCGCGGGCGGCGACGAGCTGCGGCCGCTCCGCCCGGCCCCGCCCGCGCCGCGCGCCCGCCCCCACTCCGCGCCGGCGCCGCCGATTGGCCGCCAGGGAGCGCGCTCGCCGGCCCGGGCCAATCCCCCCCCGCGGGGCGGGGCGCGCGCCGGAAGTGAGGTCCCCGCGCCCCGGGGCGCCCCCGCCCGCCGCCCGGGAGCGCGCATCCGCGCCTGCGCACAAGCCCTGCCCGGCGCGCCCCGCCCCGCCCCCCGGGAACAGCCAGGAGGGCCTCGGAGCAGCTGGGGGTCGCGCGCCGTCCTTGTCTCCGGGCCCCCGCGCACCCCCGAGCCCGCCTCGTGGCCGCGCCTCTCGCGGAGGTCGCATGCCTGGGGGCGCGAAGCAGCCCGGGCGCCCCGCCCCGCGAGCCCCGTGGGGCCTGGTCCCGCCCGAGTCCCGAGCGCCGGTGTCCAGTCCTCGCGGCGACGGAGAGCGGCCCTGGGCCGGGCCTCGGACGCGGGACGGGCCCTCCCGTCTCTGGGCGCTTCTGTTCAGACTCGCGGGTCCCGGTGCCGAGACTCGGGAAGCCTTTCCGGCCCCTGTTCCGCGTCCGCTCACGCACGGCGTTGCCGGAGGCTTTCCCTGCCGTGCGCGCCGTGTCCACGCGTTTCACTGAGGCAAGCCCAGCCCGAGCAAGCGGACCTGGAGCCGACCCTCCCACCCGGCCAGGCTGCCCTGTCGCCGGGAAGGCCCCAGGCCGCTCCCTCCCCCGCCAGGACCGGCCTCCAGCCGCAACTCCCGAGCGGGAGCTGCAAACAGCTGCGGCTGCTTGAAGCCAGGGTCCCCCTTTGGCGAGAACAAGGGAATCTGTGTTTCCCACATGTTGCCGGCTCCTTTGGGGTGGTCTCTCCGTCCCCGCCAGCTGACGGGGGATTGTCTTACACTGCTGTTCTGGTGGCAGAGCGGGTCTCCTACCTGTGAGATGGGGGAGGAGTGACTGTGTCCAGAGGGGGTGACAGTGGGCCCTGAGGACAGACTGCCTTTGATGCGAGGGCGGAAGACAGGGCTCCATTGACCCCAGCGTTTGGCATACGGTGCGCGGGACAGGACAGAGGGTGTGGTGGCATCAGATGAATGGGCCGCCTGACACATTGTGTCTGTGTGTGCCAGCATCTACCCGGGCAGGGAGTGGGGCTGACGGTGGAGTGAGGAGATGCAGGGTGACTAAGCCGTGCACATTGGGGCTTGACACCAGCTGCCACCGTTGAGCTGTGCCCCACCCCTGTACCAGGCACTGTTGGGATCCCTTAGTGGATATGATGGCTCTTTCCCATCCCAGTTTACGGAGGAAGAAACTGAGGCACTTGAAGTCGTGCAGCTACCAAGGTGAGGAGTCAGTGAATGGACCCACAGTCTGGTCTAGGGTCACCCCACATAACCACCGTGGTACATGTGCCTAGATACTTCTAGGGAGAGAGGCATGGACTCAAAACCACTGTGTGCACCGTGCCTGACTCTGTTTGTGTTTTTAAAGGTGGGACCATGTGGACACCAGAGTGTTAGTGGTGATGGGATTGGGGTCTTCAGTATTTTCCAAGTGGACAGATGTCACTTTGGTAATCAGAGTTATGTTTTCAGCCAGAACATGTTGCTTGCACTGTCACTGTTTGAAAATGATGCTGTGTTCATCCTCTTGTGGATGGTGGGTCCCAGGATGAGCCCCCTGAAGCCTGGGAGGCACCTCTCCTCATGAGCCTGGCATGGTGTGACCCCAAAACCCTAATGTTTGGAGCACATTTGCTCTTTCTGATGATTTTTTCTTTAAAGCAGGAGCTTAGTTCAAGACAAAGCTCTCTAGACAGCTAGGCATGGCTGGGGAGAAGGCCCAAGGACAGGGTCGTTCAGATCCCTGGGGTCCCAGGAGGACACACTGAAACCCACTGCTGAAGATATAACAATGTTCTGCCTGCCCACAGAGGTGGAGAGCTTTTTATTTATTTATTTTTTTTTTTGAGACAGAGTCTCACTCTGTTGCCCAGGCTAAAGTGCAGTGCGTGGTCAGAGCTCACTGCAACCTCGAACTCCTGGGCTCAAGCGATCCTCCTGCCTCAGCCTCCAAGTAGCTGGGACTACAGGTGTGCACCACAACACTCAGCTAATATCTCTGGTATTTTTAGTAGAGATGGGGTCTCACTCTTGCTCAGGCTGGTTTTGAACTCCTGAGCTCAAGCCATCCTCCCGCTTCGGCCTCCTAAAATGATATGACTGCAGGCGCGAGCCACCGCACAGGCCGGCTTGTTTTTTTCTCTTTTTTAAATGAATTAAAGGCTCAGGGTTCCAGATGGCCAGATAGGACTTCTGCATTGTTAAAGAGACGAAAGCTCCATCGATGGGATTAAGTCCAGGCTCGCAAGCCCCTCCCTGTGGTCCCACTGGAAGATGTTGCTGGGGTTCCCTCCACCTGTAGGTTAGAGCTTGGGCATTCCTAGTTGGGGGCTCTGGACTGTGGGCTCCTTGGAAACTTGTTCATCCATCCTGCCTGCATTAAGATGATGCTGATGCGTTCCAGGAGTGGGGAGTGATGCTGAATGAGGGTTCGGCCCCGCCCAAAAGAAGCCCCCTGTGTGTGCCAGGGCGGGGGTCTCCCAGGCTGGGGACCACTGCGTGCCCCTCAGCACAGGAGCACAGCAGGCCCCTGGAATGGAGGCGGTGGGAGAGGGCTTGCTGGTGCCGGGCTTTGCAGCACCTTGCCGACGAGGCCTGTTCCACCTCTGTTTTGCTTTGGGGGCAGCTCCGGCCCGTCAAGTGAGTGGCCAGGGCTCCTGCGCGGCCGGGCACTGGTCAGCCCAGTCAGACCAGCCCCATTGGCTTGGCAGTTCCAGCCCGCAGCTCTGCCGCTCCTTCCGGGAGCCAGGCGAGGAAGCAACAGCAGAAACCCCGGATGTAGCCTCTCACACATCCACTCTCAGGAGGGACGCGTCACGTGGTGCCGAGCCACCGTCACTGAGGCAGAGGTGGAAACTTTTCCCAAAGAGGGTTCAGCGGGTCCTTCCTCCTGGACACACTTTGGGGAAGCCAGTGGGAGGACTCACCACGAGCTCCAAGACCCCCGGGATCACTGTGTCCTGCAGCAACACCTGTGGGCGGCCCCTCCCAGCACCCTCACACCAGCTCACCTGCTCAGAGTGAGATCTGGAGTTAACTCCAAGTTGCTAGAGCAGGACAGGGTTAGGTCAGCTGTGATAGAACCTGGTAGAACCTTCTACATCTGTCAGGAATAGTAGGTTAAAAATAGCTAAAAGTAGAATGTATAATATCGTATTTGCTTAAACAAAACGTGTGTAAATGCATGTGCATGTAAAATATGTATTTACATGTAAGTGATTACACATGTAAAATACCTATTTTCAAGTACAGGAAAAATACTGACAGGATAGGAATTAATCCAAAGTGTTAAGAAATTGTCTCCATGTGGTGGGAGTTTGGTTGATTTAGCTTTTCCTTTTTGCTTATGTTTATTTCATATTTCTCCATAATGGACATGTGTTAATCGTGTAGGGAAAATCATACACAGTTCCGTCGTCAGACCCCATCGGGATGAGCAGGCTGCTGGCAAGGTACCAGGCGCCATCTGGCTGTGGCTTCACCCAGTCCTGAAAAAGCCAAATGATCAAAGAGAACCCCCACCCCCTGCAACAAACTGGGGTCGATCTCGGTAAGAATATCGTTCCACTAGCGTGACAGCCTCAATATCAAAGGAAATTATAGAAATCCGTGAGACCTTCAATGAATCCCAGCGGAAATGGTTAGAGTAGCCACAGGAGATTTGCGCACAGAGTGAAACCGTTGTTCATTGCCACCGAGATGGGCATTCCAAGTTACAAGATGCACATTCCACCCATCTCCCTAACACCGACTAATACAGACCTAATATGGACCCAAGGTCACGGCAACGGCCTTGCGTCTGTGTCTTCCCCACGGCTGGCCCCTCCCTGTCACTCTCAGCGCCGTGAGGCTCCTTCGCCTGGCTCCTGGGCATGGGACCTGGGGCAGCTTTGGGAATGGCCTGGCAGCAGTCTCAGGAGATTTGCCTGGGCTCATGCGAGTCCTGTGCCATCCGGCAGGTGAGAGGAGAAATGTCAGCAGGGACACGGGTACAGGTGTGTGTGATATTTCAAATAGCAAAACTTAGAGAAAAAATGTCCGATGATGGGGAAATGACAAAGTCAGCCAAAGTGGTGCTCGTGCAGCTGTGACGACGTGGACGCGAGCTCAGGGTGTGTCACCCCGTGGGAGACCGGGATGTGGAGCTGGACTGGCAGCACAGCCGGGACTCAGGAATAATGCACAGAAGGACCGGCAGGCAGCACCCCCAACCGTGGGTGTCCTGGGCCGAGGAACAAGGGCGCCCTTTGTGTTTACATTTTAATTCTTCTCTGTGTTTCCCACAATGGAAATATTGTCACAGTTAGGCAGGACATAACTTAAATATCAGAAAAGAAAGGAAAACGCCAAGGCCCTAAAACTGACACTGGCCACGGACACTCACAGATGATTCCCGAAAGGCAGAGCGCCCGTTGCTGCAGCGCGTATGAACCAATGTTTAACGCCAGTGCTATTCGTGCAGGAATGACTTCTGGTTTTCCTTAGTTTTTTCTTTATTTTTCTAATGTTACACAAAAACCAAAATGGTTTTGGTAACATGAAAGCAGCGTTAAGTCAAAGAAAGGAAGTCAGGCCATGTCTTAGTTCAGTCAGGCTGCTATAACAAAATACCTGAGACTGGGTAATTTAAAAATTATAGAAATTCCCAGCGCTTTGGGAGGCCAAAGCAGGAGGATCGCTTGAGGCCAGGAGTTGGAGGCCAGCCTGGGCAACAGAGTGAAACCTCATCTCTACAAAAATGTTTTAAAAATTAGCTGGGCATGGTGGTGCACACCTGTAGTCCCAGCAGAGGCCGGGGCAGGAGGATGCTGTGAGCTGTGATGACGCCACTGTACTCCAGCCCGGGCAACGGAGGGAGGCTTTGTTTAAGAAAAAAAAAAAATGGAAAAAGAAAAGGAGTGAGGTGTCATTGTAGAACCTCTTGGGCAGAAGGGCTTCTCAGAGTCTTCGAGGTTTGTTGTATGTTTGACAATTTTCCATAATAAAGCAGGGGGCTTGGGGTCTTCTTGCCGAAGTGCTAGGACCGCAGTTCCTGGCTGTGCCTTCTTCTTCTGAGGTGAACTCCCAGGGAAAGGGTGCACCTGGCAGAGGGGATGACGGACGCAAAAGCCCAAGGTGGGAACCAGCCATCTGCCCACCTCAGTCTATTCCAGGTGTGGCAAGACACTCCCGGTTCCAAGCCTGGGGGGGTTGAGAGAGGCCCAGTGGACCGCAAGATAGAAGGCAGGTGGGAGGGGTGGGGGCCTGGAAAGAACCCCAGAGCCTCAACACAGGAAGGAACCTGTCCTCCCTCCAGAACAAGCAAAGCCAGGGTTGACCTGGTACCCTGAGGTGTCCTCCCCAGGCCCTTCCAGACCAGGCCCCTTACTCCCTTTATTGATGGGTCTGGGGGTCACTGGTCAGCCAAGGCTTGGAGGTGTTCTGTAATGATGTCCGGAGGACCTGGGTCCTTAACCTCAGGGTCTGCTCCCCAGGACACTCACCGCAGAGGAGCAAGAGCTCCTGCCCCACCTGGGTCTCCTGGCCCCCGTGCATGACAAGCTGACTGGGGGTTCCTCGGGGCAGCCCCGGGGCCACTCGGCCCGTCCTCCATTTGCCAAGTCAAGTCATTAAAGGGTCGTAGAAGAATCAGATGTGTATCAACTGAGTCTGCTTTTTTTCTGTTTCTCTTTTATCCCTCCCCCCTTTTATTCGTATCTGCAGAGGATGGAGTCCCCGGCCTGCTGCAGTGTAAACTGCCGAGTTCGTGCTCCCTTGCCCACCTGGCTGCATCTCCAGGTAAACTCCTTCCTGCCCAGTGAGCAACTCTGAGCAAATGGAACTCAGGGATGGCTCCATCCCCAGTAGCCATGGCCACAAAGCTACACCCAAAATGTGGTGCCCCTGTGTCTCAGGACATTCCAGATGCCCCAAGTTCAGGGACTCCACAGCAGACTGGGGCGCAGGCCTAGACGGAGCTGTAGAAAGTGTTCAAGCCTCCTCCTCCCTGTCCAGGGCAGGGCAGGTGACAGTAGCAGGACCTGGGAGATGCTATTGAGGCAGGTGACACCCAACCGGCCAACCGACTGCCTAGAGGAATCCTGCCGCTTGTCTAGGAGGGAACCTGTGACTGACCGAGGTCACGTGGTGGTGCCCACCCAGGAGGTGGGATGTGAAGACTCCCGCCCTTGGCTCGGTGGTGGAAGGTAGACTCGAACCCCCCAAGCCTCACGCCATCGGGGACAGACAGGACCAGGGACCTGCATTCTGAGCAGCCTGTCCCCCAGACACGTCCTCAAGTGTTCCCCAGGCCAGGGTGGAGGTGCCATTGTCCTTGTTATGCAGACAAAGAAATAGAAACCTGGAGAAATGAAGGAGCTCGCCCACGCCCAGGCAGCAGGTGGGAAGGAGGCGTGGCTGCTGCACGGCGGGAGGGGGGGGGTACTTTAAAGAGCACTGGGGCTGGTTTAATCAGGTGTGGTGAGATGACAGGTGCAGGGACAGCTGCCGCTGAAAGAATTCGTTACTCAGAGTTCCAGAGGAGGGCAGGCCCAGGGCTGACGGGGACAGACGGAGTGAGGGGAAGGGCAGCTGAGAGCCCTCGTGGCGGTTGTCCAGGGCGGGTGTGCCCAACGTGCTCAGGACTGGGTCATCCCAGTGGGTTCTGGGCTTCGGGGCTGGTATCTAGCTGTCTGGCACCCGCCCTGGTGTGGTTTGGGGCAGGGGCAGGAGCCCACTGAGGGAGGCTCTGGGGGCGTGGACCCAGGTGGCTGCTTTGTGTAGCGAAGGCTAGCGCAGTGGCTCGCGGGCTGCTCTCTCCAGGAACTGGCTAACCCTGGGAGGCACAGCCCCTTCCTGGCCCGCAGGACCCCAAGATGTCAAAGCACATGCAACATGGAAAGTAAAAAACGTGACAGATTTGCAAGCCGCCGGGAGTGGGCAGTTTGCAGGTGCCTGGGGGCCTCCGGCGAAACTGTGGCTCTACTGGTCAAGTCGTTTTCCTCAGGCCCCGAGAAAAGAAAATCCTTCCTGGTTGAGTTTCATGAGCACAGTCCGCTCAGATTAAAGCTGTTCTCTCGTTTCAAAGCGACACCCAGGGTGTTTTGCAGCTCTCCAGGCCCCTTGGAAGGACTGTTTGTGCCAATCCCTCGGCCTGGGCCCCACCTGCTGTTGCGATTGTCGGGGTCTGGTCTGGAGAAAACCCGAGGCCCCTCCCTGTCTGCGGTTTGACCTCCTTGGCTCCCTCTTCTGTAAGCCGCAGGTGGGCGTCCTGCCTCACAGGGCCGGGTGAGAAGGAAAGAGAGTCCGACACGGAGGACCCCCTGTGCTGGGCCACTGTGGGTGTTCAGGGGCAACCAGTCCCCCCCACCCGCCTGACCCTCTGGGCTTGTCGGTCCCAAGTGTTCCCTGAGCTGCTCCTGTGTGCTGGCTGCCAGGGATCCCCGGGGGGCAGCTTCCCTGTGTTCTCACTGTAAGCTGGTGCCATTCTTTGTAACTCATATCCCCGCGGGGCCTCGCGCCCATCCTCCGTCCGCACTGCAGTAATGTGCTACCACTGACTGAGTGGCTTACGAACACTGGAATCTATTCCTCACGTCTAGAGGCGGGAAGTCCGGGATGGAGGTGCCGCCACATGCGGCGTCTGGTGACAGCCGCTCCCTGGTTCCTGGATGGCACCTTCTTGTCCTCACTCAGGGGGAGGGGCCACTGGTCCCAGTAGCGAGGGATCAGCCCTCAAGGCCTCCTCACCTCCCAAAGGCTCCATCCTGACATGACACCCTCACCTTGGTGGTGAGGACTTCAACATATGAATTTGGAGAGGACACACAAATTCAGACCGTAGCACCCTGCCCTGAGGTCCACTCTGAGCACAAGCTTCTTAGTTCCAGCAGACCCCACCTTCCAGCTTCTGACCGGTGGATCCACACTTGGAACCTCTGGCCCTCGTAGATGCCATCCTCCCCACCCCTGCTCCGTTGGCTGGCAACAGTCCAGTGCCATCAGGCAGGGTCTCAGGGCTGCGGCCTGGGAGGCGCCCCACTGCCCTGCACCCCCAGGCAGCCCAGGCGCCTCCCCACATCAGGGAGCCCCTCTGGTGTATCAGGGAGAGCAGGGATTCATCGTCCGCACAAACTCAGACTCTGTCGCTGACTGACTGTGTGACTTGGGGCTATCACCCCTCAAACTCTCAGGGGGTTCCTCTATAAAATGGGGTCAACAGTGGCTGTGACCTAATGTTGTCATGAGGATTAAATGTCGTGTACACAGAGAACGTCTTGTGTAGAAATCAATCACAGAAAGATATTCGAGAACCCCCAGCTCTTTGGAAATGAAACAACACACTTCCAAATAACTATTGGGTCCAAGAGGAAATCAAAATGGAATTTTGAGTTGAATAAAAACAGATGCCAACTCATTTATGGAAGCTTTAAAAAAATGAAAATACAACATATCCAAATGTGTGGGATTCAGGTAAAGTAGTAATTATAGGGAAATATGTAGCAATAGAATGCCTATGGGCTGGGCACAGTGGTTCACACCTATAAT
>CAUYSK010116880.1:0-19477 GCA_963575035.1 Avahi laniger | reverse complement strand
AATCTGTGTGCCTAATAAAACGGTTGCAGTCTTATGCCCCTACATTTTGGGGTAGTTTGTTTAGCTTGTTACACAACAACAGTATCTGGAACACACACATCTGCTGTAGGCCCCACACCCTGACAGGGACCAAGCCACATGGCCAGAAGCCGCTGGATCATGTGTTCAGAAAAGCCCCATCGGAAAAGCTAGAAAAGCAAGAAAGAAAACTACTCCACCAGGCACTAAGACGGTCTCAGCAATTCAAGGATCGAAGGGCCTTAGAGGATGTCCAACCTAAGTTTGTTTACACAAATAAAAACTTTTCTTGTCAAGCGAATAGGACCACAAGATCCTTTGCTGGATGCCCTGGTAGCTGCAAAGACGTCTAATACACTGTCCCCTTCATTTCAAACACCGAGCTTCACAGATGCCAGCATGGATGCTGCCACGTTTTGAGGACTAGGATGGTCCCAGCAGTGCACCAGGCCCACCCTGCCTCAGGACCTTTGCACTGGCTGTTCCCTCGCTTGGCCTGCTCTCCTCCCAGATGTCTGCTTGGCTCACTCCTTCATGTCTTTCCAGCCTTATGCTCTCAGCGGAGCCTCCCAGCAAGCTCCACCCCTGGCACATCCTGTTTTACGTTTTCCCACATCTGTCACCAGTGGTGACAGATAAAAGAGAAGGATGGCACACCTGGCCTGGCTGAGATGGGGCTGCTGCTTTTCTCACATGGGTCAAAAACTGGCCTGAGCCGAGGTCTAGGGCTGGCTGGGAGCTTCGCCTGGGAGGCTCATTAGGATAAAACAGGCCCTTAGATGAATCCTTGCTCCTCTGGTCATCTCATCTCTTGGAAGGTTGAGGAAGCGATGAGGAAAACTGCTATTCTATTTTCTGTCTTTAATTCTGACTGAGAACAGTGAAAGGTTCCCAAAATAGAGGTGAGAGGAAAACGGGGAGAAAATGACCACACGAGCTCAGAGTCTGTAGTCGTCGTGGAAGAAAATGCTATACATAGTCAGACCCAAGTCACAGACTTTATGAAAACACACTTCCAAGAGGCTGGGGATCAGAGAGGATGGCTTAACAGGGAAGGAAAGCTCTGGGAGTTAAATCTGCAGGCACAGTCCTGCAGTATCACAAGGGAGAAGGGAGGGCGGGATGGCGCCGGGCAGTGTGACTTCCGGGGGCCATATGCAAAGATGGACGCAAGGCTTGCAAGTGAGAATGATGTACAAGAGTGACAGCAGGGATGTCATGCAAGCAAGGTGTGAGAAAAACACTGTAGATATCGCAAAGGGTGGGTAAAGTTGTCTTCAGAGCCCAAGCCAGGAGAGATCAGGCTAACCGCTCAGGACAGTGACAGATGCCTGAGAGGAAACAGGACTCCACTGTTATTTTGCCTTCATCTTTTTTCTCAAGAATGGCTACCCCACTGGAAAGCAGGGATCAAAGCCTGTTTATTTGGTCAACAGAAAATATGTATTGAGGGTCTATTATTTGAGGGACTTCACTAGGCATGGGGAGTCCAGAGATCTCACAGAGCCCATGATCAGGGGCAAGGCAGACCCATGAGCGGTCACCACACAAGGCGGTGGGAGCAACAAAAAAATATGGAAAAGATGGACAGCCCAACAAAAAAATGGGCCAAAGACTTAACAGACACTTCACAGAGGTGGATGCCCAAATGGCCACTACACATATGCAAAAGTGCTCGATTTCATCAGTCATAAGAGAAATGCAAATTGAACTACAAAGTGATAGCACCACACACCAACTAGAATGGCTAGAATGGAAAAAATGGAAAACACTAAGCACTTGTGAGGATGTGAAGCAATGTGAACGCTCACAACTGCTGGTGGGAATGTAAGCGTGTGCGACCACTTTCCAAGTGGAAAACCCCTTAGCAGTCCCTACTGACGCTCGACCTGTGCCTGCCTGGTGACCTGGCAAGTCCATGCCTAGATATATACCCAAAGCAGCTGCACGAAAAAGTTCAGAGAGGCACCATCCAAAATAACCTCCCAGCTAGAAACTACCCGGTGGGCTAGGTGTCCCACTGGAGATTAATATGGGCCAGATGCAATAGGAACTTGGAGAAATGCCACATCAATTAGCAAAGTTTCTCCAAAACTCCTCAGAAAATGGAAAGAGGAGCTGCCCTGGGGGAGATTCAGGCGTGGTGGTGGAAAAATAGACAGAGGTAAGAGGCAGGGGATAGCATGGCTCCTTTAGCCCTACTGCAGGACAAGGCACGACACAGCGCACGCGGGGGGATGAAGCTGCTGAAGCTGCGTGGGCTGGCGTGGGGACCTGGGAACGGCCTTATATGCTAAGCTAAGAGCTTAAGGGCTTACTCAGGGGCCATGTGGAGCCATTTCTAACTTCTGAGCTGGCAAATGTCACACCGGCCTCCCTCGGGATTTAAAAGATAAAACCAGCCATGGGCGAGAAGTAGATTGGGGGAGAAGGGTCCGATACAGGAGGGACCGAAGTCAAACAGGGAGCCCTGCTGCTTAAAATAAGCTCAGGACGGCAGAGGAGGACAAATGCACCTCAGAGTCATAAAGAAACTTGAGGTTGTGAAAGGGAACTGCTACTGATTATCTTTGAAGAATCAGAGAAAATGAAAGATGTGTAAGAGAAAGAGACACTAGCAAAGGCTGTCCTCATCTGGGGACAAGAAAAAAGTAGAATCCTGGACACTTTCTCTACACAGTTGTGGGCACTAAGGACCCAGGAAGCACCAACAGCTAAAAGGGATAACGGACTCACTGACTAAGCAGGTAATACAAGAGAATGCCACAAAACAGCGTATCTGAATTTTAGCAAGTCTCGCTACGGTCTCCTGACAATGTAAAAAATGTGAGCTGAACGATAACACAGACGGACGGACGGACGGCTTCATCACTGGCTTAATAACTTCAGCCAAAGGGGGTTGAGTAGCTTCATCTGCAGGAACAACTCCCCTAAAATGCCAGAAAACTCTGCTTTTGGTCCTTTATAGCATGCCATTTTAAAAATTGTGGTAAAATATATAAAATATAAAATTTATCATTTTAACCATTTTTAAGCGTACAGTTCAATGACAGTAAGTACAGTCACATTGTTGTGCAGCCATCCCCACCATTTACGTGCAGAACTTTTTCATCTTCCCAAACTAAAACTCTGTACTCAATAAACATTAACTCCCCGCATCTCTCCCCTCAACCTCTGGTAACCTCTATCGACTTTCTGTCTCTATGAGTTTGACTACTCTAGGTAGCTCATATACGTGAAATCATAGTATTAATATTTGTCCTTTTGTGTCTGGCTTATTTCACTTAGCATAATGTCTTCAAGTTTATGTTGTAGCATGTGTCGAAATCTCATTCCTTTCTAAGGATGACTAATAATCCATTGTGTGTGGATTTTTACCCATTCATCCATTGATGGACATTTGGGCTAATTCCACCTTTTGGTACAGCATGCTAGTTTTTATTAATGGTTTTCAATAGGACTTAGAAGCCACGCTTACTCCACAACAGAAGGGATAAAGAACATTTACGTGACAATGAAGATTCACAAAGATCTCAAACTAGTAGAGCTCAAATGTGGATGAGACTCATAATTTTCCTTCCATATCCACTCTCCTTTCTTCTACAGTAATATAACTCGTAGAAATTTTAGACTGCATTTCCCAGATACTCTTGTAAGTAAGTGTGGCCACATTCTGGCTATTGGAATATGAATAGACATTGGTAAGTGCGATTTCCAAATCATGCTTTGAAAAGGAAGAGGCATGCCTCCCCTTCCCCTTTCCTCCTCTTGCTAGCTGGAATGCAGATGTGATGGCAACCATCCTGGAGCATGTGATGAAAGCTACATGTTAAGGAAGGCAGAGCAACAATTAAGAAGGAACCTTAGTTCCCAGCCTATTAAGCTATTGAATAAAGTCTGAATTATTTATGCTCAGACTGTTTCATGAGAGAGAAATAAACCTCTATCTTGTTTAAGCCACTATTATTTTGGGTCTCTCCAATTCAACAGAGAAACCTCTAAATAGACTGACTAATATTTTCGTCAATGCTGATTTATCTAATAAGCAAAATTATGTTTTTGTTCATTTGTCATTTAGATACAGCTGGTGGATTTTCCCCAGATTTGTAGAGTATGTTTTATGGTCAGACTTAGATAAAGTCCACATGATGCACCCAAAATTCCCTTGTAAGGGACACCTCATAAAAGGTGAAGTCATCGTCTACAGAAGCGGCACAGGTTTCCTATAAGGCGCGCCCACCTCTACGCACCCTACTTTAAGAGGAGCAGCAGGGATCGAGTTATTTAAAGGCCAGACATTCTTTGGAGCAAACTGGATTGGCCCAGCTAATATTGAAGCAATTCAAGCTGAAATGTTTTAGTAAACAAATTAGAAGATAACTTCTTACTAGCCAATAAGAAGTTACCATGAGAATATATTATGGGCATTACAAAACTTTCCTCCTTAAAAGAGATCAAACAGTTTAGTGAAAAATAATGTCCCCACTTCCACGTACTGAGCAGATCTTAGGAATAACACAGCCAATGAGAAATGCTCCCCCATCTTTGAAAATGTGGGATGGGTTATGGGTTGGAGTCCCAGGGGAGATGGGACTCTCTTCAGGGACTGAGCTCTGGACCCAAGGTGGGATTGTGGCTGTGACCACATGACAACCATGGGCCCAGCTCAATCCCTTCAACATTCCCTGGGCAAAGTCTTGATAGGAACCCAGTAGAGTTGAGCCATGGCCCCAAAAGGGGCAATCTCAGCCAGCTACGTCCATCTCAGAGGAGAGTGTTGGACCGTGATAGCATGGTATGTTGGGCCAAGAGTGGGAGAACAAGGGAATGGGACGCTGGTGACACCTCCTTCTTCATCCATTGCATCCAATGCACAGTCCAGCATTGAGGGCTTGCTTCTCCATGTTCATCTAGCTGACTCAGGTACCTTCTAGAACAACCTCCTGACCCAACTCCCAAGTATCTCACACACCTTGGTCCTGAGCTCCCGAGCCTCACTAGCTCAGAAACATGTTTTCCTGCTGCCTACACAAGGCCAGTCCTCATTCAACTCCACTCTTCATCTCCCTCATCCACCCCACCCTTAGGCTGGCTGCTGCCTCTCTCAAGTAGGAGGTTTTTATTATTAGGTTCTTTAAAGGGCCACACCTTTATTTTCCTCTCCCGTTGCACTTTATAGCAAACCTCCTTACACAAACCACTGTCAGCACATCATGCCCCGCGGGCCAGTGTGTCGCCTTTGCATCTGGGCCCTGCAGCTGGGCAGCTCACACGCGGCATCCTTTCTCTCATGGGTTCCGGAAAACAATCTCAGGTCCTCAGAAGCCAGACGGTGAGGGCAGGCCCCCTCTTTGGATCACCCACTCTTGGATCACCCAATCACTAAAGAGGGAACATGGAGCATATTCCTGTCCCCAGGGCCAGGAGAGCCTCAGGCACCTTCCCAGACCTTTCCAGATGCTTGTACTGGGCCCAAGAGACCAGGGGCTCTGGACACAAACTCGTGTTCCTGTGGGTGCCATACCAGTGGTTCCAGGCTGGCAGTGGGTGCCCCAGGACTGCCAGAGCCTTTCGAGGAGTCAGAGAGGTGGGTGTCAGCCCTCTTGGTCCATTTCTCAGGTGTGCATGGAGAAGACTGTCACTCTTCTTTGTGGATGAACTCTGAACCAAGTGTTCTCTCTCGGGGAGTCATTTCTGCTGCTCCCTCCTTTCCCCACAAAGCCCTCTTTCCTCTCCCAAGCATAATTTCCCTTCAAAAAAAAAGGAAAAAGAAAAAAAAAAAAGAACCTTGTCCTTGCTTACTCTGATCCATGCTCCCAGCTTGGGAGTGAGAAAAGGAAATCTTTTTGCTCTAAAGAGTTCCACATTCGACTAGTAGGAAGAGTCACATGCAAAAATCCTTTGTATTTTTGCCACTTGTAAAGAACAATATGCAAATCAATAATAATTATTAGTGATACTTTACTTGCTCCCAATTTTTAAACCTGAGTTGTACATCTCCCTTGTCCTCCTGCAGGGTCAAGTAGTCCAGGCACCCCCTGGGAATGTTTGCAGAATCCCCGGAAATCTCCCAAGTGTTTCTTTGCCTCACTCCCCCTGAAAACACAGCTCCTGATTGCCCCACAGCCTGCCAGGTAGGCGGGACAGGAAGCCCCTCCGCCTTGTAAACACCATGTCGCAAACAGACACTTCCCCAGGCTCCTGTGCAGAAGCTGTCATCAGACTGGGAGGGGCTTGCTGGGGGGAGGTTCCCCAGGGCTTCCCCTGCCCTCAGACTTAGAGAACTACTCATCGTAAATCTAACTAAACCAGAGGGTGGTAAGAGGATTCGCAAGGAAAGGGGTCTCAGCATCCAGGGTTTGCCAGGAGCTCACAGCGTCTGAAGCAGCCCAGAGGAGGACATCTGCCTTGTCTTGAATTGCAAGGCAAAGCCACAGGTGTCTGAAGCCCCTTCAGATGCCCACAGAAGGCCAGCGAGATGCCTGGAGGGTACAGTCCCTGAGGGAAGTATGATTGAACCCCACAAAGATCTCAGATGTAGGGCAGCCCATCCTTCCAGGTCATCAGCCATCCAAGGCTCCTCTGGGCTGGCAGCTCTACCAGGTAATCACTCACTCGGCAATCACTGGCTGAACACCACCAGGGCTGGCCCCCACTAGGCGCTGGGGAGTCAGCATTGAACAAAATGGTTGGGAAGGTTTCCTCGTCAGGAAGGGGCTGAGAGAGGCGAGAATACATGTTAGGCCTTGGGGGAAATGAATCAGGCGATCTGGCTGGAGGAGAGCATGAGAATTCATGGAGAAAAGAGTCAGACTCAACTTTGACAGCTGAACAGAAAACTAAGGATGCTGGACTTTCCCCGTGCAGTGGGTGCCAGCAAAGGCTTCCGAACATGGTGATGAAGAAGAGTCTCCCAGTGAAGCGAGGAAGAGCCTATGGCCCAAAAGGCCCACCAGCAGGCGTATGGTGAGGAAAGCTGAATTGGGCGGCTGGGAGAACAATGGGGAAGTGAGAGAAGCAAGGCCCAGGGGGAAGGAAGCACCGTCAAAACCAGCTGGAGAGTGGAGAACAAGGAAGATGGAGGGAGGACACGGAGACGACCCCAAGGGTCTAAGAGTCAGAAATGGGGAAGTCTGGAGAGGATGCCTGCTTTGTGGATGCAGAGGTGGGCTCTGGACATTTGCTTAAGTTGAAACATCCAAGTGGAAATAACCAGCATGTCCTTGGAGACAAGGGTTTGAGTGACAGAGCCAAGCAGATCTGAGGACGGCAAGAAGAGCCAAAAGAGGAATGGCTAGAGGTGTGAGTGGGCAGAGAAAAGACTCCAGGTGTGTGCATTAGACATCAAACACTACAGAAAAAGAGATGCAGGTTGGGAAGAGACCATTGGAACTTGCCATGACAAAGCCACCCGTGACCTTGGAGGAAGTCGTCCAACAGGAGCATGGGCTGGAGGGAGGGCTGCAGTCACCGTAGTCTGAAGAGGGACTCACAGTCATGAAAGCCCTGCCACCAGGCAGCTGCACAAGGGAAGAAGCAGGTCCTGTCTCTGCTCAGCCCACCACAGCAGCTCCTACAAGACGACTCTCAGAGAGCAGGCTTTGAAAACTTGCAGGTGGTCAGAATCATAGGGTCCATTTGGTCCAGGAGGAAACAGGCTCAGAGAGATGAGGAGGCAACTAGGGACCAGCATTAGAGAGCACGTTTTCTATGCCATCCTGTAGGCCTGCAGTCCCCGACCCCCAGGCCACAGACCAGTACCGGTCGGTAGCCTGTTAGGAACCAGGCCGCACAGCAGGAGGTGAGCAGCAGGCGGGCAGGAGAAGGTTCATCTGTATTTACAGCTGCTCCCCATCACTCGCATCACCGCATAAGCTCCACCTCCTGTCAGATCAGCTGCAGCATTACATTCTCATAGGATTGCGAACCCTTCTGTAAACCGCGCATCCAAGGGATCTAGGTTGCACGCTCCTTATGAGAATCTAATGCTTGATGATCTGAAGTGGAGCTGAGACGGTGATGCTAGCACTGGGGAGCGGCTGCAAATAGAGATTATCATTAGCAGAGAGGTTTGATTGCACAATAAATGTAATGTGTTTGAATCATCCCAAAACCATCCCCCTGCTCCCCGGTCCATGGAAAAATTATCTTCCATGAAACCAGTGCCAAAAAGGTTGGGGACTGCTGCTGTAGGCTGCACATCACACCACAGCCCCCTGTGTTCTCTTAAGCACAAACAGGCCAAGGAGAGGTCTGAGCTTCTCATTTTCTCAAAGTGAAACTCCCAAGATGTCAGTACAGAAGTGAATGCAAAATGCAAAGGCCTATGATATGTTGGCTCGAAAACCCTAAAAATAAGAGGCCACTAATCAGCTCAACCTGGAGGTTAGGGAGTTTGGCCCTGGGAGCCAATCTGGGACACCCACAGAGGAAGGCGATTCTGGAGTGGGGCTCAAATAGTTTATTTCACCAGGTGTCAGAAGGAGCCAAGAACAAGACACTCCAAGCAAAGCCCATGCTCCCAGCATAGGATGTTGGCAAGTATCCCCGAGTCCAGTGTGGGAATGGGGTGTCTCACCATGGATGCCTGTGGTTTTCTAACAGTCAAGGTGCTCCTGCTCTGGGCAAATGGGCTGTGAAGCAGGGCTGCGGGATTTCGAGGGAACTGCCCAGCTTTGGGATTTGTTTATTCAAGGCCACTGAACTTCTTAAATTCAAATTATGTTCTCGGAACAACCAACGTTTATACAACCAGTCAGACATGCCCACTGTGATTTAGAGAACCAGAGACTTTTAGACATAGAGCTATCTCGGTCTGCATTCTCACAGCTACCGTTTCTGTAATATCTGACATGTGTTTTCCCTGAATGCCTCTCTCGACGGGGCATTCACTACCACAGGGCCACCCATCCCATTGTTGATCTGCTCTGAATTTCTCTAAGATCTTCCTTACAGTCAACTGCTGTGTATTTCCTTACAGTTTCTCCTCATTGATCCCTTTTCTATGCTGGAGAATGACCCCCACGGAGCAGGTCATCGCCTTTTCCACAGGACACTGCTCTTCAAATTTCTGAGGACAGATACTACTTCTGCCCTGTCTTCTCTTCTTAGAGAAAAACACCTCTACTTCTTTAATCATTTCATATTATGTCATCACCATCTTGGACACCTTTCTCTGAGTGTAAAGTGGTGGCTTAGCATCCCAGCTAAATGTAGCACCTGGCATCGAACTGCCTCCCAGACGGACCTACCCAGCTCAGTGTGGAAATGAGCCTTCCTGCAAGTTGAAGGGCAGAGACAGTGAGGTCTCACAGGCCCTAGCCGCTGGTTGTTGGAAGCCGAGAATCAAAGATGATGCTCAGGCGTCAGCGTGGGAACACCGAGGTTTATAGGTGCGTACCTGGGAGGACTGAGGAAAAGAGAAGAGAAGAAAACTTGGGAGGCGGGAAGCCAAGAACCCGGCAGCAGAGGATTCAAGACCAGGGCTGTTCTTCCAACTTCCAACAAACAGATCATTCTCCGGCTCTATAAACTATCCCAGGGCACAGAAGAAAATGAAATGCTTCCAAAATCATTTTGCAAAGCCAGCATACCAAAAACTGACAACAGCAGCAAAGAAAAGGAAAATAGAGGCCAAACTGACTTGTGAATATAGATGCAAAAGTCCTAAAGAAGATCATAGCAAACCAAACCCAGCACCGCACTAAAAGAATAAGCCACCTTGACCAAATTGTCTTTATTCCAGAAATGCGCAGAGGGCTCAAGGTGAGGAAGTTAATGATATGATGTGTCACATAAATCTATCACAAGGTGAAAGAACACAAGAATTTCCTAGCAGATGCTTTAAAAAAGTATTTGACAAACTTAACATCCATTCTTGCTTTTAAAAATCCTTAGAAATGAGGAATTGAAGAAAACCTCCTTCACACGTGGCACTCTACGTCAAGGCATTGGTTCGAAAGAACAGTGACCACACTAGAGAAACAAAGCCCAGAGCTCGCGCCATTCCCCGGGAACTCGGGAGGCTGCAGACTTCTGTGCTAAGGAGACAGCAACACCTGCCTCTCTGACCCCTGGACTGTCGCTATTCACGCAAGTGGCCACAAATGCAACATGTTCTCTGCCTCTCAGTCCTAGCCTTAAATCTAGGTCCCTGGTTGGGGGGCAGAGCAGAAGGGCTTCTTGTCGGGGCTCCACTGGCAAACATAATGCTCTTCGATCGTCTTGGAAATGGGGTCGGTTCAAAGCCTGGTGGGAAATCCCAAAAGTGTGCACACTGGTGGCAGCTCAGTGTACACCAGGGAGCTCGGCCCCCAGCCCACCTCTGGGGACTTCTCACCAGTGAGCCACTGGTGGCATTCTCTACACAGTCTTCATGATCCATCGTCACCCCCAGCTTGCCTCTGACAGTAGCGTCCTCCGTGGGGAGCTGTGCTGGGGGTTACGCAAAGAAATCAGCACAGGGAAAGCTGCACTTTCCAGAACAGGGATTATTAGCCTGGGTTCCTTGGTGGACTGCAGAGGCCTAAGAAGACCCCGGAATTTTATGCAAAATTTGAGAGAGAGAGAAAGCGTGAGCAAGAGCATGCACTCATTGGCATGCGCACGTGTGCTTATGGGGATGGGGGTGAGGGGAGATGATTCATCACTTTCATCACTTTTTCAAAGGGGCCCACTATCTAGACAGACTTCGAGACCCTCCTCGAAGAGCTGGAAGTGCAGATGTGATCTATCTAATGCAGAAACGCAAGGAAGGAGGAGCTTGGCTGCCTCGGCCAGGCTGTGTGGGGATTTGCCTGACAAGAGCTAAACCACCAAGCCACGCAGGGACAAATGCTCAGACCAAAACCCAGTGATACGTCTGCATAGACTTCATGGTGCTGGGAGATGGCTTTGGGTGGAGAAGGATGTGGGAACTGAACAGATGACTTCTTAGATGAGACAGAAATCCGGACCTGGGTTTCTGAACCCTACCAGAACAGCAGCCCCTAAGATAGACAGAATAAAGGCCCCGCAGTCAACACAGTGGAGTTTTCTGTGGATGGGACTCCCTTAGCTGTTGATGGAGACATGCACATGCCGAGGGGCATGCTCCCTGGCAATGGGCAGTGGAAAGGAAAAGGGACCCCCACAATAGTGTTTATGTCCTTAATGCCCATAAATTGGTCCTTGGCATATGGGAGAGGCAGAGGAGTATGGCAATGCATCCCTGGTCTATGCCAGACACGGAGCTGGGCACTTGTCACTTGTCAAGCAGTGATGTTCTCCTGCTCACAGGAGAGGAAGCCCACGTACCCCACAGAGTTGCTGCAGAGAATGCCTGAGAAAACGCACCCAATGAGACTTGAGCTAGTGTTCACCAAATGATAGCTATCATCATCATCATCATCATTGTTTTCTTTTATTTCATCTCTCTCAAATCTCACTCAAGTATGATTTCTTCAGGGAAGGCTTTCCTTAGTTCTCAATTAAACATTGTGTGTGTTGCGTGTCCTGCCCACTAGGCTCTGAGTTCTATAGTGCGCGAACACGGTCTGTCTTGCTTCGCATCCTCGGAGCCGAGCACACGGAGAAGGTGTGCTCTATACAAAAGTGTTGAGCGAATGAGCTGAATATTAGAGGTTGGGGAGGCTGCAGAAGGCTTCGAGTGCCGCACCTTCATCTTACAGACGGGGAAACCGCACCCAGACGGGCACACGGAGACCGAGCCAGGTTCACGTGGCCAGGCGCAGAGGAGCCAGGCGGAAACAAGGCCCCCTGGCTCCACGTACGGCAGGATCCTAGAAAGCACCTTCAGCCCTCACACCTCAGCCCTGCCCCCACAGGGAAACCACACCAGCTCATTTGCCTAAGTCGACAACAGCAACAAGATGAGACTCTGGAGGACAAGGAAACGAAAAGCAGGCCACTCCCTTCTGCCCCCAGCCCCAGCCCCTACCCCGGCCTGTGTTCAGTCCTGTTGCTAGGTGTGAACTTCTTGCCTATGAGATCCCAGTGAGTTTCCTGGCGATAGCTTGATGCCTTACGCTGAGCATCAGGTGACTGCAGTGAGCAGGCCATCGCTAGGCCACGTCACTGGTCAGAGCCTCTAGGCCAGGGCGGCCGGGCTATGGCAGGAGCACGCAGAGAGCACAATGAGGACAGAAGGAGGGGCCAGTGCTGCAGGGTGAGGAGGGGAGTGGGGATGGATTCAGAACACAAGGCTTGAGGCAGACACCGAAGGAGGAACGGGCAGCTCACCAGGCAGGAAGAGGGGAAGGGCAATTGGGGGCCAGGAACAGCACACGTTAAGGCACAGAAGTCTGCCCGAGCTCCAAGAGAGATAGCAGGAGGGGTGGACCTGGGCTGGGTGGTGGGAGGCCTTGCTAGCCGTGGCTGGAGGGCAACGCAGCTCTGCAGGGTTCTCAGCTGAAAAGCAACGTGCTCGGCTATCTCATGGGACCTCACCCTGGCAGCAGGAGAGAAGCTGGAGGCCAGAGGCAGGAGTCTCCCACTGAAGCCAAACTCCAAGGCCCAAAGTCTTGCACCCCAGTTGGCAGACTTAGAAGACTCAGGAAGGACCCAGTATCTGTTCTGTGCCACAAAAATCATCCATTTCTTCCCATTCATGGGCCACCACCCAGCTATGACTGGCTTATCCAGAAGTCATATAACTGATAACCCGAAATATCCAGAACCAGCTGCTAGTCGAGAAGCAAGCAAGCAAATAAACAAAAACACCTGGATGGCCCCAAAGTCATGCCCTACACGGCATGCACTTGGGACCCACAGGAACACCCAGGCTACCACTCGGGCTTGGTGACCTCTGATCAAAAAACACATGCCAGAGTCAGCCCATCTCTGGCACTTGCTAGTCATGAGGGCTTGGCCCTCAGTTTCCTTATCTGTATAATGGGTGCAATTAGCTGTAGCCACCTCAGAGTGCGGCTGTGAAGATTCAAGGATAAGATGTACTTAGCACCGTGGCCAACACCATGAAATCATAGCCAAAGGGGAAAGGGGCAGAAAGAAGTATGGAGAACAAGGGACCACAAATGTGTGCTGAGCAGACAGTCCAAGGGTATAGAAGAGAATGGCAGGCTAGAACCATTTGATAAAATTTTCAAGAAATTATTAAATCATACCCAATGTGCTCTATTTATAAAGGTAAATAACACATTTTTCAAAGATTTCCTTTAAAACTAGATACAGTGAAAAGTTTTGGGTGCTTAGAAAGTAGAGCTACTGGAAAAATTAATGTATGCAAATTATGAGAATGACATAATTCTGTGTGTACCTAAAGCATACCCAAATCTGTATAACATATATTGTATTTAATAGAATCTAAGGTGCCATCGATTGCAAGAGGCAACACTGTTTTGTGTGCCACTGAGGAAGAAATATTGCTGCCTATTAAAATCATAAGATGTCATAGACAGTAAGAGTCACCTTGATTTCAGAGTTGCTAAAATGTGAAAATATATACATCTTCAAATTGATGAAATATCCTAATACGTAATATGTGTTTGCTAAGGGAGTGTATCATCTTCCCTTTGGGCAGAAGTCAGATGTAGCCTTTCCTTTGTCCCCCAATCTATGCCAGACACCCAAAAATCAAACTAAATGCCACTCCCTTGACTTGCTGATAATCACTCTATCTTGCCCCTCTAGAAGTTTCCTCTCTTAAAAATATTGATTCAGGCTTTCAGCCTACCAGCTGAGGCCAAACAGGTCTTCTGGTTCACAGGGCTCCCACAGGGCCAGCCAGCTCAGCCCCTTGAGGTGAGCCCCTTGGAATGAAGGCCAAGGCAGCACAGCTTGAGTGTGCTGTGGAACCCAAGCTGGGGCTTCCAAACTCCAGGCTGCCCAGGCACAAAGGCTCCTGGCTTCCTCTCCACTGCCACTCCTCAGCCAGCAGGCCTATGACCAATGACTGTCCTGGGAGTGGGGGGCAGCCTGCACCCCCTGCCTTCTTATGCTCACACCACCATCACCCCCAAAGACCCTTGTCGCCCAGTACCCCCGTTAGCTTACACCTTACTATTCCTGAAAGAAACAAAAAGCAGTACATGGGAGGGAGGAAAGGGAAATGGAAGACAGAGGTGTTCTGCTTCCACTGCAGCTTGGGAGGGAAGATAATGAACCATTCCTCCCCTAAACTGGAGATAAGAAGAGGGCAGTTCTTAAAACTCCCATGATGCCCAGCACACAAAGACCCCAAGCCTCCTGCCCCACAGTCCTGGCTATTTGGGTTTCAAAAAGCAGGGGAGGGTGCCCTGAAGCAGGAAGGGCTTGACCATACAAAACTGTCTCCTTTGTCTTCCATGAGCCCTTGGGTGAAGACCCACACCACCAAGGCCACACTGAGGAAGCACAGAAGCCCTCTTTCTACAAACATGCATGGAGCCCCTCCCATGTGCAGCTGCTCTCCTCACACTTGCCTCATTTAATTTTCCACATAGCCCTGATGGTCACTATGAGAGCCCATTTTACAGATTGGGAGACTGAGGCTGGGAGAGGAGCAGTAAAGATGCTAAAGGGCCTGGCTGGAACTCAGGTCTCTTTTCCACATAACACATGGTTCCCTAGCAATGGTTTAGCATCATCACTCAAGGAGCTCATTAAAATTTTTGCAAAATACAGATTCCAGCCCCCACCCCTGGAAAGCTGTGTTGTAGGGCTGGGGCCTGGAGAACACTCGAGGAGAGCTCTGGGAACCAGCGTTCTGAGGGCAAGTGGTCCTGAGGGCAGGAGGAAGGCAAGCTGGGTGAGAAGACACAGCAATCCAGAAGGGACCTTCCAGGCAAACTTGACTTACTTTTAGCCCTCATTTTGCCTAAACCCCCCTCTCCTTTCTGCTCCGGGGCTGGTTAACTCACTTTATACCACATCCTGCTGCTTTCATCTCACCTTCCTTTTCCCTCTGAACAATCTCCTTCCTCCTACTGACCTGAACTTCTTGTGTATTTACCCCGGGCCTAGGACGGGGCAGCATTCAAGCACGCACGCTCGTCCACACACACGCACACACAGACACGCGGGGACACGCTGCGTGTAAACAGGGATCCTCCGACAGCACAAAGCGCGCAGTTCTCCAGAACAGCAGCCACTGTCTGGAGGCCCAGCGCCCTAACTAGAGGGGCAAGCCGAGGCTCGACGGGCAGGCGAAGGTGGGCATTTCCACGACTCCCAGGTTCTGATGGCAAAGGACCCCTGAAGACCACGCTCACCGAGAGAGCTCCCAGCCGGAGGGGGCAGCGTCCCTGACCCCACAACACAGGGCGGCCTGTGACGGAGGCGGGAGGCTGGCTGCGGACACACTCAGCTGCACAGAGGTGTCCAGCAGTCGCTACCAAGATAACGAAGCACGGTCCCCGGGACGCCCCTTCCGTCTCCGGGATTATCTGTCACGGGGGTTTGCAGACCCAGTGCCCCCGCGGTGGGCCCTATCCAGGAAGACAGCAGGACCTGTCCAGCCTGCCTGCTGCAGCGGCTGCTCTCGGAGCCCACCGCTCCCCGACGGCCCCAGCCCGCTCCGGCTCTGCCTGGAGCTCCCACACGTGCCCTCTGCACCCGTCCGTGCTGCCCAGCCACACACCTGCACTCCCCGCCGGGCGCCGAGCCCCTCTTTAGCGGCGACTCCCTGCAATCCGAGTGGCCGTCGGGACCATCGCGCCCCAGCTGCAGCCGCGCACAAAACCTGGTATCTAACGAGGCTCCGCTCCTCGGACGGGCAGGGGGCGGGACGGGGCCTCGGGGGCGGGGCTTGCTCGGGGCGGGGCCTGGGCGGGGCTGTCCATCTAGCCGGCCTCTCCCGCCACCTGGTGGCCGGGCCGTGTCAGCCAGGTGCGGACTGGCCCAGGCATCCTAGGGGTCAAGCTCAGGAGCCCGCCGAGCATCTGAGATGCATGCCCTTTTCCCCACTCCCCAACCCTCACCGAGGCTCTGAGCGCGCCTGCCCTCGCAAGGAACAGACCCTGGCCGATGCATGGCTGTGGCCAGAGGGACGCCAGCGTCGAGCACCAGCGACCCCCCAGGAGTAAGGTGAGGCTCTGGGAAGCGGGGCTTTGGCCCCTCCAAGAGAGGTGGGCAGCGCAGGGAGAGAGGCTTGGGGTGGGGGCTTCGGGGAAAGAGGAGAAAGAGGAAGCTCCGACGAGCTGCTTCCTTCTCTCTCTGCGACCCAGCGCCCCACTTCCTCCTCCTACTTCTATTTTCTTTGGGTGCTCTTAACCCCTAAAATGCCTGCACCCCTGCTGTGCGGACGGGCACCTCGACCCCCACTCTTCTGCAGGAACCTTCCTAGAAATACCAATCCCAACTTTTAGCACTGCTCTTCCGGCCTTTGGTCTGACTTCCCACCTTCCCTCACCAGCGCCAGGGTCGCCATCACTTCAGCCTGGTCCAAAGCCCCTGGGGTGAGGTGGGATCCTGACTCCAGGGTCAAGCCCTCTGCTTGCCTGGCCCTTTCTCCCTGCAGACAACATAGCAGACGTCATTATACCAAGAGTTGGAAGGACTCCCCAGGGAATCCCACAAGTCACTGCACTTCCCTGTGCCTCAGTTTCCCCATTTACAAAATGGAGATAAGAAGGTTGGCTACTTGTTCGGTTAGTACTTTAGTTTAGGGTTAACAAAGCGCAAAGCTGAAATTTCCACTTCCACTATGAATGGGACTCTGTGTCACAGCATCTATCTGTTGGAGGCGTGCAGACTCAGCCACAGGGTCATACGTTACTGTTGGTCAAAAGCCGCAGCCCGACCTGAGGCTTTGAGAGATGTGAACATCAATGGCTTTTCTTTTCCTGACTCTGTAAATACCAAGAAAATGCAACTTCCCCAAACGGACAGAAACAGAAAGTACCCTTGGGCGAACACGAAGGACTGGTTGTAGCCATCGTTAGAGATGGGAAGGAACTCGGACCCACCAAGTAAGTGCCTTTCCTACTCCTCGCCCACCACCTGCCCCACCACCACCCCTTCACAGAGAAAGCCCAGCTTGACGAGGGTGGGCAAGGACTCCAGTCTTCTTCTGTCCTCCCCGTTCCTACTTTTGCCACCACAGAAATACAGGCATTTGGAGAAGAAGAGAGGAGGGAAGGTGGAGACAGCCCAGAGGTGGCCAGGGTAGGGAGGAAGGGGTAGAACTGCTCTGGAATCAGGAATCAAGTAGTAAGAAAGACATGGTATGTACCATATCAAAACACTTTTTTAAATTATAATTTTAATAATATATTTATGAAGAAGGTTGTTCAGATTCTTTTTTTTTTTTTTGAGACAGAGCCTCACACTGTTGTCCTGAGTAGCGTGCAGTGGCGTCATTATGTTAATATCTCACTGCAATCTCCAACTTCTGGACTCAAGAGACCCTCCTGCCTTAGCCTCCCGAGCAGCTGGGACCACAGGCACACTTCACAATGCCCAGCTGATTTTTTTCTTTTTGGTAAAGACGGGATCTCACTCTTGCTCAGGCTGGTCTCAAACTCCTGAGCTCAAGGGATCCTCCTGCCTCAGCCTCCCAGAATGCTGGGATTACAGGTGTGAGCCACCCCACCCGCCCTAGGAGAGCACTTTGAAAGGCAAAGAACCTGCCAGAGAAGTTATGCGATGCTTGACTTCTTCCATATCCTTGGTGTTCCTGAAACTGAAGATGGAGGAAAGCTCCAACAGAGTTGCTTATTAGAGCTCACTCCCAGGGAGCTGAGCATCCCACAAAGCCAACTTGTTCCCATTCCGCATCCCCTCAGCAGTGGGCATTCTCTTCTCCACCAGCAGCTGTGACCCAGATGTCGAGCTTGTATGTTATTCTCCCTCCGACACTGGGTTCTGTCTCCCTGTCCCTAGAGGGTGGGCCACTGATCATCTTATCAGCACCTGACACTTACCCATCCTTTTTTGTTTCCCACCTCCCCAGAGTGGCTTGGAAAGACTCTGAAGGTCCATCTGTCACTCGTTAGGCACTTAATTGTGTGCCGCTTTGTACAGCTCTTTTGTTGCTTTATTTTAAAAATATATGCCTATTTGTAATTGCTCTACTTCCTTTCACTGCCTAATGTTTTCAAAGAGGAGTCTACCCCTGTCCCCACTTCCTCATCTTACATTTATTCAATTCTCTGAAAAAAAGTCACCAGGGAAATCCCAAATGCCAACTCCAATGGTTTCATTTTCTTACCTCACTGCAGCATTTGACGCCACCCCCTCTTGAAAATTCCCCCCTTGGCTTCTCCTCCTCCACATCTGACCACTGTTTCTGTTTGCTTTTTCTGGCTTCGCTTTCTTCCTCATCCCTTAAACACTGCAATGCTTGGGGTTTTAGATAAGGCTGCTCCCTGGGCAATCTCATCCATTCCCGTCATACCGATCCCTCCCAAATCTAGAGCCCAGACTTGAGCTCCAGGTCTCCAGTTCCAAGCGCTTTCTGCACTTCTGTACCTGGGCCATCAATCCAAAGACACCTTAATCACCCATGCCCTAAAATGCCCTCCTCATCTTTCTCCCAAACTCCTTCTCTCACCTATCTTGACATCTTTACTATCCACCCTGTTTCAACACCAGAAATTGTGCCATACAAGTAACTTGAATCCAGAATATGTAAAGAACTCCTGCAACTCGAAAGTAACAAAGACAAACAATGCAATTTTTGAGTTGGCGAAAGACTTGGACACTTCACAAAAGGCTTGGACACTTCCATTTATATGAAGTTCAAGAACCAGCACACTAGTCTATGGTGATTAGGAGTCAGAATGGTGGGTATCATGGGGTAGAGGAGCAGTTCAACTGGGAGTTATATGAATAGCTACTACATACATGAAAAACTGCTCAAATATTTAGTCGTTGGAGAAATGCAAATTAAAGCTGTGAGTTACCTCTTTACAGCCATTAGAATAGCTAAAATTAAGACTGAAAACACGAGGTGCTGACAAGGACATAGAGCAACTAGAACACTTCATGTATTGCTCATAGGAGTGTACAATGGCACAACTTTGGAAAACTGGCAGAGTCTAATAAGGTTAAATATACATCAACCTATGACCCAGCAATTCTACTCTTAGGTATATATCCAAGATAAATTAATGCATATGTCCACACAGAAAGATATATGTAAATGATAATAACTGCTTTATTCATAATAGCCTCAAACTAGAAACACCCCAAATATCATTATTAGTATAATGCATTAAAAATAGTATAGGATATTCATACAATGGAATGCTGCTCAGCAATGCAAAGGAATAAAGTTCCAATGCATGTATCAGTATGGATGAATCTCACAAACACCATGTTGAGCAAAAGCAGCCAGACACAAGAGAAAATATACTTCGTGATTCCATTTATGTGAAGTTCAAGAATCAGCAAACTAGCCGGGCGCGGTGGCTCACGCCTGTAATCCTAGCACTCTGGGAGGCCGAGGTGGGCGGATCGTTCTGAGCTCAGGAGTTCGAGACCAGCCTGAGCAAGAGCGAGACCCCATCTCTACCAAAAA
>CAUYSK010116879.1:0-12470 GCA_963575035.1 Avahi laniger | reverse complement strand
GTTGGAATGTTGGATATATAGTCCAACTCTTTTCCTCACCAGGGAGAGGCTGAAGCTGGGGGTTTCCTCTCATTAACATAACACTATTCTGGGGCTGGGAATTATGGTAAGAGGGCATCACAAATTTTTCTACCAGCTTTGATGTGGCTGACTTCTCACTCAGCCAGCATGCTGGAGCCTCTCAACTAGTTAGTGAGCCCCTCAAAAAGGGAACTGATCACTTTATTGTTGAATTGATGTGTTCATGGAGAAAAGAAGGGTTCAGGGCTTCCTATTCTGCCATCTGGTTGTCACTCCTCTTAGGGACAGGATTCTTACTGTTTTCCTCTTGGGCTTCTCCTTAGCTAGTCTTTCACCACAGCTGAACTCTCCTGAGCATCTTGGTGAATGTGGTGCTCGCTGTGGGCATAGTGGTGCTGCCCAAGACAGCCTCGCAGTGAGAGCCCAGTTATCCCTTCAACTTCCCTTGTCAGTTCATTGCATTTAGCTGTGAAGAGAAGTAGAGAGCCAGAGAGCTGGATACAAAAATTATTCAGATTATTTCTATATCTTAAAAGGAAAATTTAGCCATTTTAGTTTATATATCATTTATTACTACAATTAGTCTTTTGAAGTTCTCTTACTTGGCATCATGACAACAGTTGACATTGTAGAATATTCTTCTCAAAATACTTTTTAAATTAAGGTTCAGAGACCCACTCTTTATTCATTCTCCTCCAGTGTCATTAGTTCCTTTTCAGTCTCCTTCAGTGTTTTTTTCTTCTTATCTCTCTGATCTCTAAACATTGCTGTACCTCAGTGATTTATCATTGGAACTCTTTTTCTCTACTGATACTTTATTCCAAGCTGATTTCATTAAGTCTCTTGGCTTTAAATACCATTTAAATACCCAAATTTATAACTCAAGCCTAGATGGCTCCTCTGATTTCTGGACTCCTATGTGAAATGACCTATTTGATATATCCTTTCTGGCATATATATATATATATATATATATATATTTATATTTTAAAATTTCTAATATATCTGAAAATAATCTACTGAGTTTGACCTCTCCAGCGACTGAGCCTTCCTTGCATTATACCTGCTTCTTGTGAACTCTTCCTCATGTAAGCAAATGGCAACTCCATGTATCAATTCTTCTAATCCCCTTGGCTGAAAACTTTGAAATCAACCTTTTCTCTCACTTTTCTCACACCCCCATTTGATCCATTAGGAAATCCTACCAGCCATTTCTTTAAAATATACCCCAAATCAACCAGTTCTCATGACCTTCACTACTACCAGCCTCATCGAAGCCACAGTCATCTCTTGTCTGGCTGATTGGAAAAAACTCAACTGATCTTCTTTCTTTGATCTTTGCCCCTCTTCAGTTTGTTCTCTACACAGCAGAAAAGGTAATGTTTTGAAAACATAATTCAGATAATTTTATTTCTGTGCTCACAACTCTCTAATGTCTTACCATCCTATTCAAATGAAAAGCAAATTCTTTCCTATAATATACAAGTCCATCTAGCTCCCTTCCACACCTTTGGCATGTGACATAAGCTACTGTCTTCCAGTTTGTTCACTCTCTCCAGCCTTACTGCGCTTACTGTTGCTCTAACACACCAGTTTCTTCCCCGTGTCAAAGTCTTTGCAGCTGCTCATTCCTCTGCCTTCAGTACTAGTACTCCAGGTAACCATATGGCTTATTCTTTCACTTCATTTTGGCCTCTGCCAAAGAAACATGTATAAAATATTTACTGTGGATATTTTTTTGTAGTAGTAAAAATAAAAACTCAAATTGTTTCTCAGAGACTGGCTAAAGAAATTGTGATAAATCTATGCTATGGAATATTATGAAGTAAATATGTTAACATCAATAGATCATCAGGACATACCATTGAGTACATAATTCATATTGAAAACTGCTATGCATTTGGAAATTGTAGACAGAGAAAAATTTAAACTATAAATATTTTGATAATGTGTTCATATTTTCCTTAAACATTTTTAAATTAATAATAAAGAATAGGTCACTATACTTCATCTCCCCTGGCTTCCTTCTACATCTCTGTCCACCTACTCCTCTTTCATTTTTATCTAGCAAGGGTCTCTATTCAACTCTCAAGCTCATACCTCTATTTAATCTTTTGATTCCATTCCATTCCAGCTTTTATAAGAAATAGAAAAAAATGATCGCATTCTCTTTAAATCTTTGTATAATCATCTTTTGTTATAAAAAAAGTCTCCTTATTTCTAGGTTCATTTTGCACATTTTGGGGGGCTACTTGACATATGAATAAACACACACATACATGTTTGTCTTTACATAATGTTTTCTGACATTACTACACTGTAATGTCTTGTGAGTAGAGACAATATCTTATCAATTTTTTAATTTAACACCTAGCAGAAGATCTAGCTTACAGTAGACTTTGAATAAATTGCTAAGGACTTATTTTGAAATAAATTGGAGAAATCACATTGAACCCTGAAGATACAATTTGACAAAATATTTTAATATGGTAATCTCCATTAAATGGAATTTTGAGGAAGAAACTAGTTTACTTAAAAAAAAATCACCATCAGCTGGACAGTTCTTTCGCTGTAGAAAATCTGTAGACGGTTCCTCAGCAGAGAACGGAATGAGGGCCCTGGGGCTCTGCTGATGGGCTAGCTGGCCTGATGGTTTTAGACCACTAGAAGGCGCTCTAGGGTTTACTCTAAATGAGGAACTTTTTTCTCAAGTTCTGAGATAGTTGAGTATTAGGGAAAATTTGACTGAGGGTTAGCAGCAGTTAGGAAAACATCTGAACGAGTCATATGCTAAAAGGACAAGGGGAATCTCCATATATTTATCTGCAAAGATGTTCTGTGGCTGTGAGTGGATGTCACAGAGATGATTCCCCAGCAGAATTGAGAATAGGAATCAGCTAGAGTCATGGTGAAGCTAGAAGCTCTACAGCTTTGATTTTTTTTATCACAAACAATCCTAAAATATGAGTTTCTTTTCTGACTTAAAAATTATTCCAGTGATATCTACCTTCTTTTAAACCTTTTCTGAGACAAGTAAAACAAGACAAAGGAGATGAGAAGAAATGGGAGAAAAAATAATGAAAATATTTAGAGAGAGGAAAAAAGAGAAAAAAAAGAAAGGAGCAATTAGGGAAAAAGAAAGATGACACACTTAATTGAATTTCAAAATGTGGCCTATGCCCCATATAGTTTCAGTGTTGCAAAACGAAAAAGTTCTAGAGATCTTTTGAACAACAATATGAAGACACTGAACATTACTGAATTGTACTCTTAAAAAGAGTCAAGATGATAAATTTAATGGTATGTGTTTTTTGCTGCAATAAAAAATGTGACCTCTATCTCATGTTCACAGAGCAAAACTGACCACGTGGGTCTGCAAGGTGAATGGGGAAAGCGTTGGACACAGAAAAAGAGATGAAAAGGAGGTCAGGGCGGCCATCGTATACATGTCCTATTTCTCTTTCTATCCACCAAAGTCTTGCTGAAGACATATTATATGTTCGTGATGTCCATATGTCCTGGGTTTACAAAATTCTCCTAATTTAATTTAGTTATATTTATTTCTTTAAGGGGATTAAATAAACAAACAATACATTCATTGAGATAGTCTTCCTTTGTGAGAGCTTTCTTATAAATGAATTCTCAATCACTTTTCAAACCATGGGTCCTGACTTTTTCACTAAGGAAGTTGGGCCACTGACCCTGATACTTTTTTCAGGATATACTTCACCCAAATGAGGCCCCTATTTGTCCCTGGGGTATCTTTTTCCCTTTCTCCACTCCCCTTCTGACATGTCCGATTACTGGGGCACTTTAGGTGAAGGCAACCTGTGAGTGTCAAAAACCTAGACAGTTCTGTGTCTGTGGTCACCAGTGCAGCATTCAGCCCGGCACTGACATTGGCAGCTATGCCAGTACCCTGGGGAAACACTAGAGGAAAATCTCTTTGTTCCCTGATCTCCTTGTATTCCACCTCATTTGGAGACAGATAGGACTCAGCTTGTCTGTTGCTTTCTTCCCAGTTATTTCGGGATCAGAGGAGAGACTTTCTCAAGAGAACTAATTTCTTCTTTAGAGGTCCACTGATCTCTGCAGGACAAGCTATCTCCATGAGAAATAGTTTTATGTTCTTTATTCTGGAGTTCCCTGTTTCTTGACCCCAGATTTATATCTGACCCCAAAATGGGGTACCCACTTGAACACTCTTGGCATAAGCTGGCTAGTGACCACAGAAGTTCTTTGGCTAAGGACAGGAGATTAGGGACATTTTCTATCTACCATCTTTCTAGAATTGTCCTCTCCCAAAGCCAATGATTATTCCTTTATTTATGGCCTTTTTTTTTTAACTTGTAGGACTAAAATTCTAAAGGGCCACATCCTTTGTGGGAAAGATCAGATTCAATGATGAATGAAGGAAAATAATTTGATCTGGTAATGTTTAAATATTTCATTAAAATATCTGTACAGAAGTTTTAATTTCTATGAAGTGTGATCTATCAATACTTTTTCTTATGCTTTCTGATTGCCATACTTAGAAAATCCATGACTGTCCTAAATTTATATTAAAAAATAGTTTATCTTTTATTTTATTTAAAAATATTAAATGTTATATCGTTTTGGAATTTATTTTATAACAGATATTAAGGTAGACATCCAAATTTACTTGTTAACTTCTAAGTGATGGCACATTTTAGCAAATATACCATCTTTCTCTATTTTTATTTCAACTAAATTTACATACATATATTTATGTGGGGACTTTATACTCCGTTCTATTGAGCCCTATATATATATGAGCCTTTCTAGTAAAATTCTTTTTCAATTAGTATAGAATTACACTTTGTTTTAGTAACTATGGAGGAAATCCCTCTGTACTCTGAGAATTTGAAGGCTTTCTTAAGCCTAAGATTATCTGCAGTATCAGATTTGGCCACTAGAGGGGGATGCCAAACAAATTGAACTTAGTAGAAAGCCGCTCCGTTCCTTTCAGAAAGAGCTTTCTGCTTTATCTGCTGAGTAAACTCACCCCCGGCGATGTCAGAGTGTCTGTGTGGCTGGATCGTTTTTGGAAAGACCTCCGGAAAAGAACTGCCTGTTTCCCCACCATTCAGACATGAAGCCCACCCTCATCTTAGTGTTTATGATGATATTTACACTGAGTAAGTAAAGTCTCTTTTTAGTCTTTCTTTCTATGGTCTTCTGATTTAGAATCATTTTAATGAAATATTCTCCTCAGTCTGGAAGGCTTTTCTTGATCCAGTATTGGTGTTACAGGAGGAACAAGAGCCCAGAGAGTGACTCAGCCTGAAGAATGCCTCTCTGTCTTTAAAGGGGCCCCAGTGCAGCTGATGTGCAACTACTCATATTCTGGGAGTCCTGTGCTCTTTTGGTATGTCCAGTACCCCAAACAAGGCCTCCAGGTACTCCTGAAACACATCTCTGGAGAGAGCGTCAAAGGTTTCACGGCTGTCCTTAACAAAGGCGAGGCAACTTTCCATCTGGAAAAAACATCTGTTCAAGAGGAAGACTCAGCCATGTATTACTGTGCTCTGAGTGGCACAGCAGCTGGATTAGCAAGGGAAGCAGAGCACAAATCTTTTAGAAGCTGCACAAAATAGTTCTTTGTAAGCTCTCTATGTGGCCATAGTGGATCATTCTTTCTCTAGAGACCGATATTGATATAGCCCTCTCTATACCTGTTCTGTGGCAGCATCTCAATTTTCCCTTAGTAACTGGGATCAATTCCTCCTGACAGTAATGTCCTTTCCTACTTGTTCATTCAATGACATATGAAACCCAAAATGGCCACATGGCAGTGTCATCTTCCAATTCAATGAGATCATTGTTGGGTCTCTGTTGGAAGCATTTCTCCCCATAGAGAACAAAACCTCCACAAACCAACACAGCTTGAAGTTACAAAGACAGGAATAAAAAATTATGCTAGTGGGTTACTGACAAAAATAGTGAGAGGATCCACTCCTAGGGCTACTTTCTTGATGCCTAGAGCCATGCATTCTGGCTGTGACAGAGACAACATAATCACATAATGGTCCCCTTAATAAGGAGAAATCCATGCTTTTGAGCTCATGCACAACCTTCATCCCTGCCAACAAGGCCACTTTGTTTACAGGATCAGTGAACAAACATTGGGATGGCTGGAGAAAGATTTGACACATCCACAGAGTGCATCATTTTGTTTATTATAGAAGCTTCTACTGCAATGGTTTTTCCTTGGTCAGTACTCACATAGAGCACAATTATCTTAGTAGTTTTTACGCATTCTCAGAGGTCCATTAAGATACCTCTTTCCTAGATTTATTTATTATCCATCTTCTAATCCCATTCCTTCCAGGTTTTTTGTCATCCAGTCAAGTCATTAGCAACTTCTCATGAATCAATGTAAATTTGCACTTCTGGCCATCTTTCCCTCTAGATAATGTGGACAACCAAAATGGAACACTTGATGTTTTGCCCACTGGGGAGAGTTTTCTTCACCACTGTCCTGCAGTGTTAGTTTTCTGTGGTAAATAGAATAATGTGCAAATCCATATGAAAAGTAGGCTTGATTTTCTTTTGTTGTTGTTCTTCAGTCAATTGGTTGTAAGGAACTCCACAGGAGTCTTATAGACGTGGATTAAGGGAGAGGAGACAACACAAGAAAAGTTGGTGTCAAAATAATCTGAGCCACCTACTCATGCAACTATTTTGTACCTCCTGGATTTGCCTGAATATGATTTCTTATATAACATTTCTACTCGATGATAGATTGCTCCTGGGCATGTCTGCTATTATGGCTAAGTAGATCAGACAATACTTGGTTTATGATGGAAGATCAGAATGCATGATCACTTGTTTTTCCTAAATTAGACATTCAGTCTTCACCAAGGACACCTGGCAAACTAGAAGCTATTTCTCAAAAAGGAGACAAATTATCTATAGCAAAGGGAATCTATTCTCCCAGCTACTAGAGGTCTATGCTATAGTCCTCCTGTTGGCATTTCCCAGAGTCTCCACACAGCATTCCTATTTGCCATGGAAATTCCAAGTGTCATTGTTGGATCTGCTGAATCCTAAGATCAATTTGGTAAAGCAGATCGCATTGAAGCCTGAACTTGGTGGAGAGCCTCCTCTTGCTTTGGTCAGCTGACATCTTTACAGGTCACTCTATAAATAATAGGTCAAAGTAGCACAACCACATGAGGTGTATGCTGCCTCCAAAATTCAAAATGACCTAACAAGAGTTATGCCTCATTTTCTGTGGTAGATGTTGTGAGGTGCAGCAACATGTCTTCACCTTGGAAGGGATAGCTTAACATTCTCTGGACCATTGAACCCATGGAAATTTCACCGAGATGAAAAGTTCTTGAATTTTTGTGGGGCTTATTATTTTACCTACTTATTATTCAATTTTTAGCTCAAGTGGCTTCTTATATTTTAATCATCTCATGACTTCTGAAGCTAACTCTCTTTTACTACTGTGCAATATATTAATTTTCATACTGGCACTTATCACAGTGGATTAAAACTTTATCTTTTTTCCTCTTCTGATTGGGTTGAATGTTCCAGAGAAGAGCCATTGTGTTCTCTCCAGTTTTAACCTGACCTTCTAACACAGTATGGAACACACAATATAAATGCAGTAAAGAAATGTTAAGTAAATTCATTTAAACAAATGTGAAAAGTAATGATCCTTTCCTATCAGCATGTGAGACCACCCCCACTAACATGAACTTCAATGGTTTCTTCAGGGAACTGTGTCAAGCTAATTTACATAAGCAAATGGTGTGTTTGTCTGGGCAAACAGATGCCTAATCAGGAGAATAGTTTGCTTAATTGGACAAATAACTTGCATATCAAGACAATAGTTTTCTCATTAAAACTCACCTCAAGAGACCAAGAGAATATAGGCACAGAGGACATAAACAGCTACCGATGATCATGTGAGGACGCAGTCAGAAGGTGGCCATCAGCAAGTCATGGAAAAAGGCCTCAAAAAAACCCAACCTGCCAACACGTTGACCTCGGACTTCTAGCCTCCAGAATTGTGAGAAAATAAATTCTCATTTAAGCCACCCAGTCTACGATATTTTGTTAAGGCAACTCTACAAACTAATACAGTACACTCATATCCAGCCTAGTGTACAGATAGATGCAGACATGTGACTTGGGCTCCAGCAATCAGATCCATTGTTCCCAAATTTTGACTCAGGAATTATTTATGCAAAAAAAAAAGGAAAAATTAAGGTTTTTTTAGGGAGTGTTGGTAATTACAACAAGATGGAGGTGACAGTTCATAGAGCAATAGGGGAGTGGAATTGCAGCTGCATGCATTGTCCTGCCTGAACAGGCATGAAGAAACTATGAATACATGCAGGCTCCTCAGAAGAGAAGCCAATTAGGTACTCAGAGGAACAGTTCTCTAGAGTGATCTTCTGCATTGTTGCTGACTCAATAGCTTTTGAGTTCAGTTCTCTGACTCTATTGGAATTCTGAGGCAAATCCAGTATTCGTTAATTTATTCATTTTCTACTTAATTCAACCAGAGTCAAATTTTGTTGTTCATCAATAAGAACCCGGACTTGTATATAATCTCATTTCAGCATTAGGCAAATTTTTTAAAAAATGAAGCTTGTAGTAACTATAGGAAACTTAACAATGTTTCTCAAAGGTGTTCTATAAATACTGGGCACCAACACTCTTTCTGAATTGATTCTTATCTGACTTGAATTGTATCTGTTCTTACTCTCAGCTGGAACTAGAGTTCAGTAAAGGCAGAGAATGGACAAGCTTTGTAATTTCTTCTGACTCAGCTCTGTACATTCGTCACCTTCCCGAGCACATTCTATCAGCAGGATGATGTTGTCACCACAAGATGACAGTGCCTCCCTCCCAGACTCACATGTGTGTGTTCAAAGCAAAGAATTGAGCTTGTCTCTGATGGGCTAAGTTAAGAACCTGAGAAATCCTGAGACGGCCTAAGTTGAGAAACCTGAGAGGGGAGCAGAAGGACTACTCAATAAAGAGACCTTAATCTTTTGACTGAGGAGCCTGGCTCCATTTCGGACCCCAGAGCTGAGTCTTCTGTGATTCCAACAAAGAAGAATGGGGAATCTCCTGGGAGTGTCTTTGGTGATTCTATGGCTTCAACTGGCCAGTGAGTTGGGGCTCTTGGTGACAGGAACAGAGAGACCAGCGATCAGAGCCCACAGGGACAAAAGGTAAAGTCTTTTCATTAATTTGAAAATGCAATGACTGACTCCTGGTCTCTGGCTTGTCTTTCTGCGCAGGGGTGAACAGCCAACAAGGAGAAGAGAATCCTCAGGCTCTGAGCATCCAGGAGGATGAGAATGCCACCATAAACTGCAGTTACAAATCTAGTATAAGCAATTTACAGTGGTATAGACAAGATTCAGGTAGAGGCCTTACCCTGTTAATATTAATACGTGCAAATAAAAGAGAGGAACATCATGGAAGACTAACAGTCACTCTCAACACCTCCATCAAAAGCAGTTCCCTGATCATCACAGCTTCCTGGGCTGCAGACACGGCTACTTACTTCTGTGCCACAGATGCACAGTGTTCACCAGGCACCTGTGGCCCCTGTGCAAACCCTACTAGACCTGCTTCTTAGAAGCCCTTACGATGGGTAGAATTGGTGGTTATATATATCTTCCCATGAAGAAGAACCTACAAACAGCTGACAACATGAAAGGAAAACCCTTTCAAATTTATGATTTTCTTTAAAGCATTTGGACTAAGGCTAAGGGCATGAAATTTGGAACTGGAAACAGAAATGCCAGGCACAGCTCTGCCAATCCTGCCTATTTGTCCCTAGACACATCACCAATATAGTAGCCTTTGATTTCCTTGCTTGAAATGAAGGATTTGGATCAATGAGCCCGAAAGGTCCCGTAAGCTCTAAGTGGGGAAAAAGGATATTAGAAGGTGTCACTTGTCCTATGTGCAGCCTCCCCAAGACCTAGGTAGGTCTTTGAGATACTTAGGATGATTCTTACATTCCTCTAACTCCCGAATAAGAAAGAGTGGATTTATCATGCATTAGAAATAGAAGGAATCTTAGGACTCTTTCAACCAAATTTGTCATTTTAAAGATGAAGAGTCAAATCATTATGTAATAAGAGAGAAAAGGTCTGAATCTTTGGAGTAATACTGACAAAAATCTGAATCTAGTTCTGCCATTTACTAGTTATGTGATTTCCAGTCCTCAGTTTCTCCATTAGTAAAATGGAAGCTTATAACAAAGTCATATTTTTTGCCCATCCAAGGGAGAGATGTATGTTCTCCATTACCAGGTCCTGAAATACTGTATTTTGAAAGCTGACACTTCTATTATGCAATGCATAGAAGTTTTCCTTCCATTTTTTTCTTTCTCATACCAAGATAAATAAATGCTGGCTATAGTTTCCTTGACACAGCTTTTATACTCCTGAAAATGAGTATATGGAGAAAATTGGAGCATTTGTATTTATGTACATGCTTTGGTGCAAAAGGTGGGAGAGGTCAAGGAAAGGTTGTATAGGACAGTGGTTCCCAAATACCAGACCTTGACCCACCAGTGTCTCCTGTATCAGAATCACCTAGAGCATCTTTGAAGACCTGTACTATAGGCTCAGTTCCAGCTTACTCAGTCAGTCTCTATTGAAGTGACACATATGTATTTTTAAAGAACATCATCTATATCAGTTAGAGATTGACTCAGCTTCACATTACAGAAAATCCAAACAATGATGTTTTTAACAAGGCGGAGTTTATTTTTTCTCACATAAAGAAGCTCTGTAATGTACAGGGCTGGCATGGTAGGTTTATCATGTTATGAAGGATCCAGGATCCTTCCAGACTACCGTATCTCATCTTTAAGTTGGCACTCTTGTTTTCATACTTCCAGGAGACTTCTAGAGATTCATCCATGTCATACGCCTTTCAGGCAGAAGGGAGAAAGTCAAGGGCAAATGGCTATATGCTTGCTGAGCGAATCTTTTCCAGAAGCCCCAAAAGCTTCTACTTGCATTCATTCACCAGAGTGTTATCGGATGTCCCCTTCCTGCCATCTGTAATGAAGGCTGGGATATCAGGATTTTGTCTTTTATCTGAGCATGTTTCCACCTGCATCAAAATTGGGGTTCTAATAGTAAAAAATAGAAGAGAATGGACATTGTACGGCAGCTAGCAGTCTCTGCCATGCCCTCAGTTTAGGGCATATTGGGATTCATGTGCTATTTTTGGCTCATAGTTATTCATTTTTGAATTACCATATCCAATCTATTGCCCGGTTCTGTTGAATTTACCAGCTACTAAGTCTTCTAGAAGACATCACAACCTAATTCACCTCCACACCCTGATTAAAAGTCCACCCCAGTCCTTTGCTCCCTTGCCCCCAGTGCACTTGACAGACCCCATCATTCTTCAGTGTAGCCCTTTGTATAGAGTAAGAGTGACCTTGTCAGAGGGCAAATTTGACCATGTCAGTCATCTGGGTCCTCATTTGTTCTTAGGATAGAGAAGAACTTCCTCATGTGATTTACAAAACCCTTCATAATTTAGACTCTCACTACCGCTCCAGTCTCATTCCATAATATGCTCTTAATTTTTCTTTTTCTTCAATACATGTCCTATTTAAATTTCTTGATAGCACCTTTTTCCTCCTATGTAACCCTTTCAAAACAATTTTCAGATATTTTCTGATTCTTTTTCTTAAAATTCTTTTCTCTTCCCTTAAAAAAGTAAAAACTACTAAATGACTACTCATTCCTGTGCATCTACTCAAAAGTCAGTAACAGAAGAAAGCTCAATGTGCTCTCTTAGAATTAAGGAACTCTCCCTTTTTTAAACATGCAATTTCTCCTTTATTTCTTTATTTAGTTAAAAGCTATCTCTACTACTACTCTATGTGCTCCTTAAAATCAGGGACCATTGTCTGCACTGCCCAGCCTTGAACCTGAGCACCAAAATATCTTAGGCACTAGGAACATTAAATCTCCTTCTTTCTCCTTTCTATATATTAACTTACTTAATCTACTTTATTTATTTATTTATTTATTTATAGACAAGGTCTTGCTCTGTTTCTCAGGCTAGAGTGCAGTGGCATCATCATAGCTCACAGTAACCTCAAATTCCTGGGCTCAAACAATCCTCCTGTTTCCGCCTCCTGAGTAGCTGGGACTACAGGTGCTCACCACCACACCTGACTAATTTTTTCTATTTTCTTAGTAGAGACAGGGTCTCGCTCTTGCTCAGGCTGGTCTTGAACTCCTGACTTCAAGTGATCCTCCCGCCTCAGCCTCCCAGAGTGCTAGGATTACAGGCATGAGCCACCATGCCCAGCCCTCTTTAGTTTCAATGAAAGACCATTCCTTACACTAATGTTTTAATTTGACTTTTATTGATTTTATATTTTGTTGGCCTTTTTTGTCTGATTTGGTATCTGTATA
>CAUYSK010116878.1:0-51660 GCA_963575035.1 Avahi laniger | reverse complement strand
AAACTCCTGGGCTCAAGCTATCCTCCTGCCTTAGCCTTCCAGGTAGCTGGGACTACAGGCATGCGCCACCATGCCCAGCTAATTTTTTCTATATATTTTTAGCTGTCCAATTAATTTCTTTCTATTTTTGGTAGAGACGGGTTCTCGCTCTTGCTCCTGAGCTCAAACAATCCGCCCGCCTCGGCCTGAACATTGCATTTTAATGTGGCATACTCGTAAAATAGAATTTTACTTGCCACATTATTCCATATTATAATAATAGCAATATAATTCTTCTGAAGAAAGGCTGTAACTTTATTTAAAAAAATAGGTCATGCATTTCTTCCAAAAAAGTTGGAATACTCCAAAGGATAATTCAACTACTCAACTGTTAGCCCTTCCACTTCTGTTTGAGTCAGGATAATTGATGGAATACAAGAAAGCAAATAGAATTTTAGGTCAAAAATTTGATTTTAGGAAATATTTTCCCGACAGTGATTCCTTTGGCCAGCTTAGCCCTATGGTCCATTTCGACTTGAATGCTATGTTTTAATATTTAAAATGAGTTAAAGAACTTATGTGGCGCTCTTCAACATCTAAGGGATACTAGGGTGAATATATTCATTTAATTAGTTGTATCCGATGTCATCAAACAAGATCATTTCAAAGAATAATTCTTGTGCGGTAGGTTGGTTAACAATTATTCATGCCAGACAATTTCCCTCAATCTGTTTAAAGGGCCAAATTCTGAATTAACCAGCTGTGGAAATTTCTGCTTGGTTCCCTCGCATTCGGACAAAATCAGCCTGCCGGTGTGTGCTGAGTGTATTTCTCACAATAAACAGGTGAACAGGGTACAGTTGTTGTAGAGCAAATGCGCAAGTTTGAGACTGACACACCCATTTACTTGAATAATTTTGCACTTTACATATTTCCTTGAAGACTAATTTTTATCAGGTTAATAAAAATTTAAAATCTGCATATAATCTCAGCTGTTAGCCGAAGATCCCAAAGAATCATTAGCTTTCAAAATACTAATAAATGGGTACTTCTATTAAGAGTTTTAAATATAAAATATCAGTAATTATAAGTTGTTATAAGATATTATTTAATTATTGTTCATTGGTCCAAATTCAAAGGTGGTGCCTTAATGGAAGAAAAGAAGGTGCATAATAAATTAGCAGTGTGGGAAGGTAAGCAGATTATTAGTATTTCACTTTGAATTTTTTTGGTATATGAACTGACTTCCATTCTAGGGAAATACTTGCTATTCTATGATAAAGTTTATCATTTCCTTAAAGAATGTTTACATTTTAAAGGTGTTCTTTTTACCTTGTATGTAGAGAAACCTTGAATCTCAAACCTTTAACCCTTTCCTTATTCAGAGGGGTGATTTGAGAACTGGCAAATCTTGCATTAATCAAGAGGGAAACTGATTAGAGAAACTGAGTCATTTCTCTGCATCTCTGGAGTCAGTTCTGTACCAGTATCTGTTATGGGTTGAGTTGTGTCTCCTCCCCCAACCCCCAGAAGATACCTTGAAGCCCTAATCCCTGGTGTCTGTGAACGTGCCCTGATTTGGAAAAGGGTGTTTGCAGATGTAATCAAGGTAAGATGGGCCGTGCGTGGTAATCCTAGCACTCTGGGAGGCTGAGAAGGGCGGATCACTTGAGCTCAGGAGTTCGAGACCAGCTTGAGCAAGAGGGAGACCCCGTCATTACTAAAAAAAATAGAAAGAAATTAGCTGGGCAACTAAAAACATATAGAAAAATTAGCCGGGCATGGTGGCGTGTGCCTATAGTCCTGGTTACTCGGGAGGCTGAGGCAGGAGGATCGCTTGAGCCCAGGAGTTTGAGGTTGCTGTGAGCTAGGCTGACGCCACAGCACTGTAGCCCAGACAAGACAGTGAGACTCTGTCTCAAAAAAAAAAAAAAGTTAGAATGATGTCATACTGGAGCAGGGCAAGCCCTTAATCCATGATGACTGTTGTCCTTGTAAGAAGAGAGAAATTTGGACATAGAAATGCAGGGAGAATGCCGTGGGAAGACAGAGGAACCCAGACACAGAAGGAAATGGCCATGTGAGGATGAAGACAGAGGATGCCTGGGGCCACCAGAGCTCACAGAAGCAAGGAAGGACCCTCCACCAAAGGCACGAGAGGGAGCCTGACCCTGCCAGTACCTTGATGTCAGACTTGCATCTTCTAGAACTGTAAGAGAATAAATTTCTGTTGTTTTGAGCCACCCAGTTTGTAGTAATTTGTGGCAGTAGCCACAGGAAGCTGATATACAAGCCTTTGGAGTCAGACTGCCCGAGTTTGAGTCTTGGCATCTCATTCTCACACTGTGATCTTGGGCAAGGTGTTGAACCTCATGGTGACTCAGTTTACTCTTCTGTAAAAAGGGCTTGCAAAGAATACCTTCCTCATAGAGCTGTTTCGAAGATAAAATAATATACATATAGCACTTTGAACAGTGCCTGGTGCTATTATATTTTAAAAACCAATCGTTTTAAAGCTAAATGGAAATGATTTTTGATCATTCGCCAAAAAATTCACTGAAATTCCTTTTTAGTGGCAGGCGTTATGCTAGACAGCGAGTGTCCAGGGACGGGCTCCCTGCCCTCATGGGTACTTTAGGTGGTTACTCCCTTCGTTCACATGAAGAAGAAAGACAGACATGTTCCACGTGGCATTGTTGTGGGCAAGAACGAGGTCTGACCTTTCCCCTGGAGCTGGGAAGTGTTTGTGCTGGGTAGGCAGTGAGCATGAAGCCAGACCGCCTGGATCCGAATTCTGGTTCTTGAATTTTTTTCTGCCTCCACATCTGCAGAATGGAGAGAATAGTAGTACCTCCAGCAAAGGGTTGTCGTAAGATTAAATGAGTTAAACTACTTAAAGTGTCTAGAATAGTAAGTACTTAATGAATGTTGCTATTTTATCAGATGAAAGCAGAAAGGTCTCAAATTTGTAAATTCATTCTTTGCTATTTATTGTGGAGAATTCAGGCATAAATCAGATGCCGCTCCTTTCCACACAGAACTCATAGTCAGATAGAAGGGATTTATTTATTTACATGTTAGGGAAATAGCATGTGAACAAAGATTTATGGTGACAGAAAGTAGAGCATGATTAATTCTCTTGGGAGTGTCAGGAAAGGATTTTTTTTTTTTTTTAAAGATGGGTTTTAAAGGTTGAGTAGGAGTTTGCCAGGTAGCAAAGGAGGAATAGAGCACTACAGGGAATGGGAACAGCATCTCCAAAGGCGTGAGCCTCAACGTCGTGACAAGTACAGGAGACACCCAGCACTCGCTCACAGTGGTACACGAGTATAGGCTCAGGAACCAGGATTCAAATCCTGCCACTCACTGCTGTATGACCTTGAGCTACTTTCTTGACCTCTCTGTGCCTCTGTATTTTCATCTTTTGAGTAGGGATAACAGGCTTTGGGAAGACTAAATGGGTAGATTAACTGGAAGTGCTTAGATCTGTGCTTGGAGAAAGTAAGTGCTCAAAAATATTGGCTTTATGTGTTGTTATTACTCTTGCATTTGCTGTTAGAAGACCAGGGTTAAGAAAGCTCAGTTAATATTCTTAGCTGAGTTCATTGATTCCTGTGGGCTTGGATAAGTGCTGTACCCTTGGGTCCATATACTCTCGAAAACAGCTTTCACCATCTGAACATTGGCGTTAGGAGGTAGAAAAAATACAGTGCATATTGTTTAAATAGAGGAAAAAAGTAAAATAGGCCAGACATTGGCACAAAGTTGTGTACAGATTGCTGATTAGGCAAAATAAAAAAAATAAACCAACATGTTGTGCCAACATGATTTTGTTGTTAAATCTGGTAAACCACCTGTATCTTTAAGTGATCAATTCAGAGATGTTTTGCTTTGTTGTTAATTGCCTTCAAACTACCCAGTGACATCATCTGTGTTCTGAACTAATACAGTTTTCAAAAAGTCACCTCTGGAACACACAGCCCTCTGCGGGGTGTCGCCTGCTGCAGCCGGCGTGGGTCTGCAGGTGAAGGGCAGTGTGGCCCGGGGGTTTCTTTGGCCGCACGTCTGAGAGCTGCACAGTAGATGCTTGATTTCAACCATGCACCACCTACATTAAGGTTTATTTTTGAAGGTGGGGGGTCATTTTGGAATTGTGGTTTTCATGATATGAAAGGAAATGTGCTCATTATAACAAGACTCAGGCAAAAAGAAAATAAAAAGCAAACATAACTGGAAATGTCAGCATTTGGAGAAAATAATTATTAACACTTGGGGTAGAACCTTCTAAGCCTCTTCCTACTTGCAAAAAAAAAAAAAAATTAGGCTTTTCTCTATTATGGGGGCAGCCAAGGCCCGCATTGGACAGGGTGCGGGCTGGTGAGCGAGGCTTTTGGGGAGATATTTACGTAGAAATTGTTCTGGGAAATTCCAGACAGAAACAGCGTAATGGTGATGATGAGATTATTTTACACTGAATTAGTTTGAAGTGTTGGTGATTGTAAGTGGCAGGGCAGAGCTTACCTGTGTGTTCATGCGGCATGATATTTCTCCTGGTCTTCATCATCTTTTTATTATTTTTTACTGTTAAGTCAGTTGGTGGACAAAAAAGGTTTGGAGGGACGTTATTTACACGTGCTCGGTTATCTGGTAAGAGATACGGAGGTGCAACAATCTTTTTAGTGCAGAAAACAGGTGAACTGAGATTGGAGCTCAATTAGTTTTTTTAAATTTTAAATTCAATTTCTTGGCCAGGAAGCCTTTAGGTTTCACTGTGAACAGATTCATTGTCATGTCCAGTGCCAGAGTTTGATTATTTGCTAGAGAAGAATAGCTAAATAATCTTGCTTTTCTCGTGACCAGCGTGCCTACCTGTCCCATTCTCCTGCCTCAGGCGAGACTCACCTCTCAAAAGACCCATCTCGGCATCAGTTGGTGTGGTCTCGGTTGTCAGAAACACAGTTTGACTTGGTACCGTCAGCTGTGGTGTGTGCAGATGGGTCCTTAACTGTGGTCATGGAATGCAGCGGTTAAAAATGAACAACTGAGGAAAACGACTTCATTTATTTTGTCACTGCTGACAGATAACAAGGCCCATACATGTTTGGTGTTGGGCAAATATTCCTTGTGGTCATGTGGCCCCTGCGTTTGGGGATGTGACTGAGTGAGGACCAATTGCCCAGCACACCAGAGGCACAATCAGATGGCATTCCTAACCCGTGGTTCCCAGACAGACCACCCCACTTGGTAAGTGACTGGCATGATAGGAACCATCTTCTTCTTTTTAAAGAAAAGAAAATAAAAAAAAGTTGGCTGGGTGTGGTGGCTCATGCCTTATAATCCCAGCGCTTTGGGAAGCTGAGGTGGGAGGATTGCTTGAGCCCAGGAGTTTGAGACCAGCCTGAGCAACATAGGAAGACGCTATTTCCACAAAAAGTAAAAAAAAAAAAAAATTAGCCAGGTGTGGTGGTGCACACCTGTACTCCCAGCTACTCAGGAGGCTGAGGCGGGAGGATCGCTTGAGCCCAGGAGTTTGAGGTTGCTGTGAGCTATGATGACACCACTGCTCCTAGACCCAGGCATTAGAGGAAGACCCTGTCTTAAAAATGTTATTGTCTAAGTATAAATTATGCAACATGATATTACGGGATACATGTAGATAGTAAAATTGTTGCTAACAGGGAAGCAGGTTAACAAATCCATCATTTCACGTAGTTACCCATTTTTATTTACTAGAGTCCTACAGCTGTATGTTAGATCCCTAAGCTTGTTCATCCTATTTTGCAACCTCTGACCTGCGTCTTCTCATCCTTTCCTCTCCCGAGTCCCTGGTAACCACTGTTTTATTCTCTGTCTAGGAATGTTTGGTTTTTTTTTTCTTTTTTAAAGATTCCACACATAAGTGAGAAGGCAATGTTTTTCTGTGTCTGGCATATTTCACTTAGCATAATGTCTTCCAGCTTCATCCACGTTGTGGAAAATGGAAGGATCGTCTCCTTTTTTAAGACTGCATAATATTCCATTTTACACACACACCACAATGTCTTTATCCATTTGTCCACTGTCAGATGCTTAGGTTGTTCCCGTGTGTTGGCTATTGTGTATAATGCCGCAGTGAGCATGGGAGTTCATGTCTTTATGATGTACTGATTTCATTTCCTTTGAGTGTGTGCCCAGGAGAGGGATCGCTGGTTCCTATGATAGTTCTAATTTTTTTTTTCTTTGGAAACCTCCATACTGTTTTCCATAATGGCTACACCAGTCTACGTTGCCACCAATAGTGTACAGGGTTTCCTTTTCTCCACACCATCTGCATTTGTTATCACTTGACTCTTTGGTAACAGCCATCCTAAGGGTGTGAGGTGATAGCTCAGTGTTTTTGACTAGCATTTCCCTAATGATCAATGATATCGAACACCTTCTCATATGCCTATTGGCCGTCTTATGTATTCTTTGGAGAAGTGTCTTTTCAGCTGTTTGTGTGTTTTTCAGTCGGGTTATTTGTTTCTCTTCTAGTGAGTTGTATGAGTTCTTTGTAAATTTTGGATATTGAACCCTTATCAGATATATGGTTTTCAAATATCTTTTCCCAATCCATGGGTTGCCATTTCATTTTGTTGATTGTTTCCTTTGCTGTGGAGGGTTTTTAGTTTGATGTAGTCCTGTTTCTTAATTTTTGCCTTTGGAATCTGAGCTTCTGGTTTGATATCCAAAAAATGATTGTGACGGCCACTGTTAAGGAGCTTTGCCACTACATTCTCTTCTAGGAGTTTCATTGTTTCGGGTCTTATGTTTAGGTCTTTTATCCGTTTTAGGTTGATTTTTGTGTATGGTGTAAGATAAGGGCCCAGTTTTATCCTGTGTGGAAATCCAGCTTTCCAGTTTATCGAAGGGTCTATCCTTTCCCCACTGTGCATTTGTCAAAAATTAGTTAACCATATAGAACCGTCATCTTTTACACTTGGGTTTTTTAAGGAAGGTTGGGGGAGAAATAACAATGAATGCATAGGAATGAACTTTAAAAAGAACTTAATAGCTATTGATGTTGTCAGCAGATGCCAGGTTGGGCAGAGCGATTGGGTTATTGCAGACTGTCCATAACCTACCCGCATGCTTCGATCATGTTAAGCACACAGGCATTTATGGGGAAGAGGCTGTTTATTGGCTAAAAGGGACAAAGGAGGAAAATATATATGGCACATGCTTTCCACCCCTCTCTCGCTCAGTTCTTTGGTCCCATGAGTGGTGTATTTCATCAGTCTGAGCAGTCTCCTTCCTGGGTGGGCATGGCCGCCGACAGCACGTTTTCGACCTCTTGGATGTCACCTGACTCCATGCGTCCCTGCCAAGCTCCTCCTTGGGGAGAGCTGAATCGATCCAGTCGGGTCTCAGCGCATCATCCACATGGGAAATGATGGGCCAGGCACGGCTGTCTCGTAGCTGGCTTGGATTCCCCATCCACTCGTCGGAAAGAGACCAGCCCTGGCCCATTTCTTCAAAGCCCCTTAATCAGAAGTAGAAGATGAGCTTTCCTTGGCTTTTTTCTTTTCAGATCTTCTCGAAGAACAGTCTTACTTTTTATTGGCTCCACTGCTTTACCTTACTCAGGAGGTAAAGTTTAGCTAACTCCAGGAATCAAACCTAATTTTTATGGCCAGGTTTATATGACCAGCCTGAAGTTGCCTCATGCATAATCTGTACAACAAAACACTGAGTTTCCAAACCCAATAATATAAAGGAAGATGTGTAGTCTTTCTTTTGTGATTGATACCTGTTCTTTTCTCACCTCTTCTGATGAGATGGTCACAGACAGAACGATAAGATATAGCCTGTGTAGGAAACTCTTTTGATATGGTAAGTTTTAGAAAGCAAATATACTGCAGTGAAATCAGACTAAGGGGTATGTTAAGCTTTGGGACATTTTTATTTCTTCTAGGATGATAACATTGGGGGGTTGTCAACTTTTTTAATGAAAAAATTAATAGCATGTGTAGGATAGGACTTACGTGGATAATTATGAAAGAAAATGTGACACTTGATCTTGAGTGGCGAAGTTTTAAGGGGGTTTCACTGAAGGCCTGTTGAATTGTTTCCCGAATCCAGGAAACATTTATGGATTATCAACCCTGTGTCAGGGCAGTCTGGGAGGCGCTTAGGAGACAAAGTGAATGAGGCCTGGGCCTGTCTCCCAGGGGTTCACAGATAGTAGGTGTTATCCTGCGGAGACCTGCTCCTGGAACACTGGAGAGGGGTCGGTAAATTTTGTCTGAGATTTAGAGAAAGGAGAGAGGAGATGACATTATTTCAGGGCCACAGTTCTACAGCCGAAGGACCTGGGCCATGTCCAGAACACTTAGCTAACTGCTTACTCGGGAGAGATAAATATACACATATTTACTTGTAGCGAGGACTTCGTCGAGGTTCTTTTATTGCTTGACTTTTGCAGGCTATCGTGTTATCAGGTAGCAGTGGTCAGAGCGCTCTTTTGGGCATTTGCCATTACTTTAATGCTGCAGGACTGGGGGAATTTCATTTCCTCATTAACTTTTTAAATTGAGGTGAAGCATGCAGATCTTAAGTGTGCAGCCTGGTGAGTTTTTCCATACGTGTGCACCTGTGTGGCCGTCAGCCAGGTCACGGTAGAGGATATTTCCATCCCTCCTGCACCTCCTCCTGTCCCCTTCCAGACGGCGCCGCTCCTGTGATCTCCTTATCGCTGTAGATGAAGTGTCCCTCCTTTGAGGAATAATTCAATGTGTGCTCTTTCACGCGACCATCTTTTGCTCAGCCATCCGTGTTGCGAGTAGCGCTGGTTCATTCTTTCCCATTGCGTGTACTGTTCCATTGTATGAATATACGTCAACTCGCCCACATTGCTGTTGACAGACATTTGGTTTCCCAGTTGCGGCTATTGGGAATAATGGTGCTACGAACGTGCTTGTGTACGTTGTTGGCAGACATTTACCGAGCATTTCTGTTAGGTACATTCTTAGGAGTAGGGTTGCCGAATTGTCAGGCATACACAGGCTGTTGAGGTTTAATACAGTCTTCCCAAGTGGTGGTTCCGGTCTCCATTCCCCCCAGCCGTGTATGATGTCACCACTTTTAACCCTGTTAGCGCCGCCTGTGTGACAGTTCTCAAAGCACCCCCACCCGACAGGCACCGTCTCAGTCTGTTCAGGCTGCTGGAACAAAAATACCACAGACTGGGCGACTTAAACAATAAACATTTATTTCTCACAGTTCTGGAGGCTGGGAAATCTGAGATCAAGGCGTTGGCAAATTAAGGTCCTGCTTTCTGGTTCACAGATCGCCGTCTTTTCACTGTGTCCTCGCATGGCAGAAAGATCCGGAGAGAGGTCGTTCAGGTCCCTTTTATGGGGGCGCGAATCCCACTCGTGAGGGCTCCTCCCCCCGTGATCTAATCGCCGCCCAAAGGCCCCGCCTGCTAATACCATCGCATTTGGGGTTAGGATTTCAGCATACGAGTTTTGGGGGCACACAGACATTCAGTCTGAACAGGCAACAAAGCTGGAAACCTTCCTGCCTCCTTAAGATTGTTTTCTTTTACTTCATCCGGATAGTTCCTCAACGGGAATGGCCAGTCTTCTGAAACTCCTCTGGAATCTGTTTTCTCTTTTCCGTCTCCAGATGTCTTCACTGTTTTTCATGATGATAGTGAAGCCTGCTAATTGGTTGTTCTGTCTCTAGGGTTTTTTTCTATAAGCCAACCTCCAAATCTTCCCCCAGAATAGAAAGATGTTAATACATAACTAAAAGCACCCATCACAATTATAGGCACTTTAATGGGAATCGAATGGAAATCTGATTTAAAGCTGTCTGTAATGTAATTTGTGAATGTATATATGTGTACGTAAATGCCTGCGTTTGCCATTTAATTCTTACAATGACCATGTTATATAGGTAGTATTACCATATCTTCTTTTCCCAAGCGAGGACATGTTTTCACTTCCTTAGGAAAAAAAAATTCTTGTAGAAGCTCATCTCAGACTTGATTTCATTTCTGTGCTGGGGTTATTTGGATGCTAATACTTGAAATGATCTCGAATGAAAAGACAGAATACAAAATGACATTCTCACGTTGATGATTCTTATGTGTCTGTGGAGGCGGGGAATTCTAGTGATACAATTAGGTTCTTTAGTCCTAAGGGTTGATACATTATATTTTGGAACTCTTGGATCTTGCTCAGTGGCAAACAGGTAGCAGAGAACTGAAGCTCTTGGTCGTAAAGTGAGCTTGTACACACAACCCTGCAAAGTTAGGTGCATACCAGACGAGTGAATAACACACTAATTATTATCCTACCTTGGATGGTAGTAGAGTTATAGCTGCAGGCTCTATGTAAGAGGTAGCTTTTTAAGCTGGCAAAATAGTGATTACTATTTTTAGTTTAATTTCTGCTCTTTGAAAAAATGTGGTATACTACTTGCTACTCCTGGATGGTTTTATGTATTTTAATTAATGTTATCTTATTGCATTTGTGTCCTGAGGCTGCTTTAGTGAAAGATGTAATTTTGGAAGGCTGATGAAATTAGATCGGTCTGACTGGGAAGACTCTGTTATTCATATTTATGGTTATAAAATATTTCAGGTACATCTATGTAAGACATCCTTGTGCTGTAAACATACAGACAGTGTTCTGAATCCATTTGTCTTCGAGTGTTGTAGAGTGGCTACAGACCAGTACAGCAATAGTAGCTCCAGTTTGGAGGTGATTTTGTTGTTTTTGGTGTTAAACATGACTTCACATTTTTCACTTAGAATGTCATCATGCAATGATATGTAAAGAAATCAAAGTGGCCGGGCGCGGTGGCTCATGTCTGTAATCCTAGCACTCTGGGAGGCCGAGGTGGGAGGATCGTTTGAGCTCAGGAGTTCGAGACCAGCCTGAGCAAGAGCGAGACCCCTGTCTCTACTAAAAATACAAAGAACTTAGGTGGACAACTAAAAATATATAGAAAAAATTAGTTGTGCATGGTGGCGCATGCCTGTAGTCCCAGCTACTCGGGAGGCTGAGGCAGAAGGATCACTTGAGCCCAGGAGTTTGAGGTTGCTGTGAGCTAGGCAGACGCCACGGCACTCTAGCCCGGACAGCAGAGCGAGACTCTGTCTCAAAAAAAAGAAAAAAAAAAACAAGAAAGTGATTCTATAAATCACACACACACAAAACCTCTCAGCTTTATTATTTCAGAGCTAGACTTCACACATTCTTGATTGAATTGGCATGGGGTATGTGACCAGGTAGAACTCAGCTCTATTTGGATCTAAACGAGTAGCCAACTGTAGGGCATGGAAAATCTATTTTAAATTACTTGCCAGAGCTGAATGCAATTAAAGTGTTGCCATAAAGTGAAAGACAATTCTCTGAGAAAGAAAAAAAATAATAGTGAGGCTATATATGAGACACAGTCAATAAAGAAGACAAGCTTTAATAAACTGTTTGTAACGTAAAATGCAGAGCAGAGTTTCTCTGTAATGGAGAAACATACAAGGTGTCACAAAGTGATTGAACAGTAATTGTAATGGCGGTGTCTTCCCTACTTTAGAGGTTAGCGTTCTGAAACCCTCTTGGTGGTAGAACTTGAGGTTGTGAAACTCGAGATCTCAGCGGGGAAGCCCAGGGGTGTCAAGATAGTGAACTTAAGGAACTTTGTGCACATTTTTATGAGTCTCTAAAATCAACAGCAAAGTGCACTTTAGAAACCTCACACATAGTTTCATTGTAACAGTGTATTCCTGTCGCTTTGTGGCAGATAGTGACCACGCGAAGATGCTTTTGCTTTATGCAGGAGCCAGTCTTCCATCCAAATAGTCCTTGCTCCCCCGTTTTCCTCCCCCCCTCCCTACATGTCCATTCAATCTTTTCCTGTTTTGTACCAGGCACTGTGTCAGGCTCTGGAAGTACCATGAAGCGAAGTCCCTGCCCTCAATAAGGTGGCGTTCCAGCTGAGGAAGGGAGGCAGGTACGTCAGGTTGGGCTCCCCGGAAGCAGACATGGAGAGGGAGTTTCAGAAACGGGATGTTTGTTTGGGACCAATATCTGAGCAGAAGGAGGAAGGAGCAGGATTGGGCAGAGGAAGAAGTTGAGCTGTGATGGCGGATTTGAGAGTCTCGCCAGAGACCTCTGAGTGTCACCTGACACAGTGTCCCACACTGAGGGGTAACCTCCCTCGGTCACCAGGCGTGTACCAGGCGTGGGCTGCCCGGGAAGCTGTGACCTCAGGCAGGTGAGGCTGCTAAGGCTGAGCCCTGGAGGCGTCGGTTGAGTGGGAAGGGAGCTCACAGAACGAGGGTTCGTAGAAGGCGCCTAATGAATGTTTCAGGACAGACGAATCATCCCGCGGGACGAGGGTTCAGGTGGACGTTGGCTTTGGTAACACGGAGGTCATGGGTGACCTTGATGAGCAGTTTTGATGGAACGGTAGGAATGAACGTTGGATTGGCGTGAACTCGGTGGGAGGGGAGATGCAGAGACCGTGAGTACAGATTGCTCTTGATCTTACGACTCTCAGCTCTTTGACGTTGCTGGCTGGGTGTGTGGCCATGTTCACCCCAGAGACGCAGAGTCACCAGGACGCTAGAGATGGCGAAACCTTTGGGACACCTTTATATAACCTTCTTGGAATGGGGGTCAGCTGCTTCTCAGGCTCCCCTTGTCTGTGACTTTAACTCTGCTCAGGAATGATAACCTCATGCCAAAGTATGTTATTTCAGTGCCTTTCAAACGCATTTTAGTTCCTTTCCTCCTAACAGGACAGCACAGCCAGGCTGAGTTCCTGAGAGGTGAATCAGGGAGTGTGAGGGGTATATAGGATCAGTCATGAAGTCATAAGGGAAGAAATACTTGACTAAGAGGATATTTATCTGGGATTCACTTGCATGAATAAAGAAAATGAAGAAATTATACATAATTAGCTCTCAGGATAATTTATATCCAAAAACAATTTGAACCGCATTTCCTCCTTCGCGTATCTTAAAATCAAGAGTTATAAGCAAAGCGTAATTAACAGACTTGAGTTTCATGTCTTCTTATCCAAGAGAAGGGGGCAGAAGACCCAAAGAGTCACCTATGAGAAGAAGCTGCCTAGGAATGGAATGTGGGTGAAGGTGAGAGCTCAGACTTTCGGGGAGATCTGTGCAAATTCACAATCAAAGGCAACATTAAATGGTGTTTCTTCAAGGCCATATTAAGTCTGAAAACATTTTTTAAAAAATGTAATTGATAGAATTAGATTTGATCCCTCGTGTCCTTCATCCTTTGAAGAGGACTCCTGTTCTGTTAACTCACAGAAGTCGTCTGGCCAGACGTGACTATTTTCCGCGAGATGAAAGGACCTTTTCTTTTAGGGGTTCGTTCCCCTCCGCTGAGTTCACGGAGGGAAATAAAGAAAGGAAGTGGAATTAAACTGCACACCGAGAAGAGCTTTAGATTTGGTGCAAGGGAAGTTTTTCCTAAGGAGGCTGTTCGTGGCTTCCCCGCAGGGTTGTAAGTCGCTCTCTTGGGGGTGATCGAGGAGAGTGATAAGGAGATCTGGGGGCGCGTGTCCGTCTGGTCTGTTGGAAGACATGAGAAAACACTTAGACGCCCCGCAGCAAACAGGACAACCTCACCGTCACGCGGGTTTACCTGGGCTTGTTCAAGATCTTCAGGAACACGGTGTTTGAAAGCTGCTGTGTCCCTATAGGAGACGGCGAGATTGGGCACAGACGCGTTGCCGTGCACTGATCGAGGCTCTTCACCAACCCAGCCTTCGCCCCCAGAGACCAATGATTTCTCAGTTTTCTGTCCATTCCGAGAGGTGTTTTGTTCTTGCATCTTCCCTTTGTTATCTGAGTTTGGCCTCTTAAATTCAGCATTTAAATTTAGGTATAAAAGAAAAAGGAGGCTTCCTCGGGTATTGTTTCTGTTAAATCCTGTAATGAGTTAACACATTATCAAGTATTACTTTGTTTTCCTTGAGGCTTTAACATATTCTCATTTCCAGGATAAGGAAGATTCCCAGGAACTGTCTTCCTCACTCCTGAATTCGTATGTAATCTAGCATTATTAACCCTTTGTAGTTCTTTTTTCATGCCCGTGTATGTCTGTCACGGGAAATTTTAAATAAAGCCAGCTGAGTTAAATATTCATAGAATTGATTTTCACTTGTTTAAAATCTTCGGTGATTTATCTTCAGGGAGTTTTAATACGGCAGTAATTCTGCATTACATTTCTTGCACCAACATTTAATTGATACTGTATTTCATGAGGATTACTGTAGGTTTATTGCTGTTTTATTTAGAGTTGTGGTTCTGGGCTAGTAATCGAGAGGCATGATTCCCAAATCTGTTGTTTCCATTTTAATTGTGTGTGCTTTTGAGCTGACAAGTTTAAGAAGGGCTGTTAACTATTTAACAGACCTGATGGATAAAAACCATTTTGGTAGAGTAGACCCAGGAATAATTTGCCTGTGGATGCCGTTGTGTGAGCCTATTTTTTTAAACGATGGTAGAATTAAATCTATGTATGTGTGTTAAACTGATACATAAATTGATATGATGTATATTCTTTTGGTGGTTATTAGTGTTTGCTTTACTTCTCAATCGAGGTACCGGGACATCTCAGGCTGTGTGAATTGCAGCAGGTATATTGCTTTTTAAAGCAGGTTGATTTACACTGTTACTCTCTTGGAGGAACTTGAGGAGTTTTTCAGACCATTGGGACACCAGTATCCTAACTGTACGGTCTCACTGGAACGTCACACGGTGTGGCACTTAGCAGGCGTCCACTGTTGTGTTGAAAGAACAAATTGTGTCCTTACAACAGAACACTTTTTGTTGAGTGAATAAATGGGCGTTTATGCAATAAAAGTGGTCTACTTACAATGCAGCGTGCTCTGAAGGAAGGAGAGCCTGCCCGTCAATCACAGTCCTTAGTAAATATTTGTTTAATGAAGGAAAAGTGGGAAGAGAGGTAGGAAGGAGGCAGTTCTGGGTGGGTGGAAGTAGAGGGTAAAATCCGCAGAGGCCGGAAAGGCCAAGGCCTGAGTGTTCGTATTGGATTTAACTTGGGCAGCAGAATGTTCTGGAAGGAACCCCAGACTAGGAGTTAACACACTTGGTTCTTTGCCCCTTACTAAGGATGTGGCCTTGGGCGACTCAGTGAGCTTTTGGACCTTGGTTTTCTCATCTGCGCTGCCTTCCCCAAAGGGTTATTATGAGGCTCAGATGAGAAAGTTTACATGAGAGTTCTGCAAACTGTGGAGGGTCACGCGTATTAGGTGGTGGTGTGAGCCTTGATGGAAGATGAGGCCCGTTCATCCAACACGTGCCTCCGGTGGGCCATCAGCAATGGTGGACGGCGGCAGCACCATGGTGGGTGAAACACAGTCCCTGCCTCCTCCTGGCTTTCATTCCGGTGGGAAAGATATTAGTCAAATAGTCACTCAAATATCGAATTACAAACTGTCATTAAGATTGTGAAATGCAGAGTCCTAGAGGCTCCTTCTGCTCTGGGCGGGGGTTTGAGGTTTATCTGGAAGACTGTGTGCGGTCCGTAGTGGGAGTGGCTTAAACCCAGCATTGCTCTAGGAAGCTCCATCTGCTGGCGACGTGCAGGGTAGGTTGACGAAGGGTCGTGTCTGGGAGAATAAAGAAACGACTGTCATGCACATATTAATGTTTTTGCTTGCTGGGAATTGTTTTAATGTATTTATTGTTTAATATTGATACTTTTAAGTGAGGTTTTTCTGGGGTCTTGATGCTTATATAGTTTGCATTTGATATATTAGTGAACATCTATTTTTAGTTACACATGAAGTTCTTTAGCATAAAATATTAACAGACGTTTATGTAGTTTCTTCTGTGTGCCAGAGACCCTGTACTTAGTGCTTTATGTATACAAGTTGAGATCTTACCCAAAAGTCTGAAATCTGAAATGTTCCAAAATCCAAAAATTTTTGATACTGACTTCATGCTCAAAGGAAATGCTCATTGGACCATTTCGGATTTCACATTCAACCAGTAAGTATAATGTGAATATTCCAAGATCCTAAATCTGAAACACTTCTGGTCCCAAGCATTTTGGACAAGTAACACTTAACTTGTATTAACTCTTACTAACTCCCAAGAACCGCTGTTGAGACCGTATTGTCCAACCGTATTATCCTCATTTTATGGCTGAGGAAACTGGAATCGGCCAGGCTGTGTAGCCGGGAAGCGGGGCTTGGAAGTCAGGCCATGGGGCTCCAGGAGTCTGTTCATCTCTACATCATCCCCTTTCCTTAAAACAAAGAATTTAATATTTTGTAAGTAAAGATAAGGTAACCCTTAAATAACCACTGTGAATGTCTTTGTTTCAGTATATTTCCTGCCTCCTGTTTTTTTTTAAATAAATTTTTGTTAATTACAGAATTAGGGAAAAATGTATTTTAAGGCAAAATAATTTTTAAAATTATGTTGCAATTTGCATTTTGCAGTGAAGAATGATAAAAGCTTGGTGGCCCTTGGTCTTGCCTTCAGGGCTGCATAGCTCCCCATTTTTGTCCCTTGTTTCATAACCAGAGTGACTGCCAGCTGAGCCAGTCATCGGGGTAGATGTTATTTGCCTTCTGTCCTTCACTGCTCAGAGAAACTTCAGTTCACTATCAACTGTGCGTTTAGCTCTAGGGCAGGAGAATCTTGGCATGGATAGCATCTATGGCATATATGTAAATTGAGTCCCTGAGTTTATGGATGGAAACCCCGAAATGAAGGAAGACTGCTTCCATAGGGCCGTGGTGCTGATTCTGTTTTTTTAATTAAAAAAAATTTTTTTTTGGAGACAGAGTCTCACTCTGGTGCCTGGGCTAGAGTGCCGTGGCGTCAGCCTAGCTCACAGCAACCTCAAACTCCTGGGCTCAAGCGATCCTCCTGCCTCAGCCTCCCGAGTAACTGGGACTACAGGCATGCACCACCATGGCCGGCTAATTTTTTCTATATATTTTTAGTTGTCCAGATAATTTCTTTGTATTTTTAGTAGAGACGGAGTCTCGCTCTTGCTCAGGCTGATCTCAAACTCCTGAGCTCAAACAATCCTCCTGCCTCGGCCTCCCAGAGAGCTAGGATTACAGGCGTGATCCACCACGCTGGCCTGTGGTGCCAATTCTTGGCAGAGCCAGAACAGAGAGCGGGACCCAGAATGTCCGTCCAGCGTCCCCACAGCCTCGTTAGTCCTTCCGTGTTTCTGCACCTTTTTTTGGCGTATTATTTCCTTCTGTTGCATTTGTATAATATAGTCAACAATGGAATTTTGTACTAACTCAGCTCAGTCCCAGTGCTGTGAAGTGGAGGTAAGATATGCTCTGGCTGTTAGTTCAGAATGAGTTTGTGTTCAGATTATCTCAATGTAAATATTAATAAGATCTTTAATGTCTTTTTCTTAGAAGTTTTGTCAATACAAATTATGAAATGAGCCATCCTGTGTTACTTTCCCTCAACACACTATCATCCTTGTCATTTGTTTTGCTTATTTTTCTTAACACTAAATTAAAACTTTAATCCTCAGCTATGGCTAAATGGATGAGCCACAGAAAGTCAGGGTGCAGAATTAAACCAAACCCGTGGCTTGGTTAGTTTGGCTTACGGCTAGAATCGCTGGCATTTTTTGCAGTGATAGAGAAATGTTTTGCAGCATCTCATCAGGGACTTTTTATATATTACTTTTTGATTCTGCCCTTTTTTTTTTTTTTTTTTGCCCCTTGGGCTCTGCGTTGCTGGGAGAGCAGGGGTGTGAGGGAGGAAAAGGGAATGATGCTTTCAGTCTGGTGTAACCCAGTTGGTCCCCTGAGGGCTCTGCTTTAATTTGGTTAATGCTGTTAACAGCTAAAAAAATTCATTCTCTGCGGGAATCCAGTGTGGATATGTTACTAAGAAAGAGACAGTGAGCTTGCAGTTTTACAAATTGTTTCATTTTATTTATTTGGTTAAAATCTCCTTTTGGAGGCTCCTTATGCTTTCTGAGATTTGTATGAGTCTTTGCACACATTTTGTTTTGTCTGTTTTTGTCACCGAATTTCAGTAGTAGAGCCAGGGGGTCAGCATCTCTTGAATATTCTGCCCTGAATTTTGTGTTTACAGGATAAGCTTTCTTGTCTGGGAATATCATGATAAACAGCTGATCAGTTATTTAAGGTGGAGAAATGTGAAAAATGTTACGTTTATATCTTAAACATTTTAAAGTCAAATATATGTTTGCTAATTTCTGATGTAGGCCTAGTCCCGATAAGTGGTTTCTGTGTTGTTTTTTGCACAAAAATCACACTCTTGATGCACGTTCTATGTGGTTTTAGTTTGGGTTACTTTAAAGCTCTATACAAACATTAAAATGCTTGTGAACTCTTTGAGTGCAGAACCTTCCAGATTTTTGCGATGTGCTTCCCATTTCCTTTGCTACTTCTTCCTCACGCCTGATAATACGGCTGTTATTTTACTGTTTCACTTTTATTGAATTATTCCAAATCATTCAAATACTCAACTTCATTTTCACTGAAGCATTAGTTTCTCCGAACACCTACTGTATGTGTTTATATAAAATTAAATTAAAAGAACACCTGGCGTAAGTAGGTTAGGAATAAACACATCTCACCCTGGGGAAGGGTGCAGCGTGCTTGGTGGGGCAGGTAATTGCTGCTCAGCCTATACGTGGTAGAGTCTAGTCTTTTTTATTTCCAATCATGGACCCGCACTTCTGTAAATGGAAAAAAAAGAAGAAATAAAAAAGACATATAAAAGTCTTAACTTTTAAACTTAATTTTGAAAATGACAGAAATAAAATTACATTTCAGTGAACATAATTAGAACGAACATAAGAAAAAATTAAAAATTGTACATATTCTTTGAAAGTGTTTATAGATTGGCAGTTCACATAAAGAATCACCATTACTCTTGTTACTTTTTTATTCTGTTATACTTGTAACTAAACAAAAAGGTATAACTGAAATGATGATTCCTCATACTAAATAACTCTGTGTATACTTTGACCAGACTCCATATTTATCAATATTTAAAGCTTTTAATGTCACAAATGAATTTACTTCTAGTTAACCTAAACGTTCTCGCTAGACTGAGTTGGTGACCAGCTTATCTCAGGGCTAAAGCATCATGTATAATGTGTATCTAAACTGTTTCTGGTTTTGTTTTAGTAACACTCGTGGTGGGGGAACTGATCTTACAGAGAGGGATGCTAACGAGAATGAGTGAGAAAAGGGCATTTTCAGGCAATTGCAGAAACCTCAGGATATTCATTTTTAACTGTTCTACCAATTGAAGCAAGTGATATTATGGTATCAAAATTCATCTTCACTCCTTCCCTAGTAGCCAGTTCCAACAATTTATCCTATACATTTATGGTTAAATTTAAATGATCGTTCAACCTAAGAAATGAATTCGATTTTTATTTTTAGAGACAGGGTCTTGCTCTGTTGCCCCGGCTGGCGTGCAGTGGTACGATCCTAGCTCACTGCAGCCTCGACCTCCTGGTCTCAAGCTATCCTCCCACCTTGGCCTCCCAAAAGGCTGGGATTGTAAATGTGAGCCTCCCTGCCTGGCTGGATTCCTGATTTGATAGTTTTGTATTACAGCTGATAAACTAACCTTAAACTACCACTTGTGGTCACGTGCTTCTTCAGAGCCTGCCTCATAGGCGGTTGGTGCCCCACGCACCTGCCAAGGTCAGTGACGCTGGGACTGGCCAACGAAGCGAGTCTTGCTCATGCACTCGGATGGTGCAGCGTGACTAACGGCTGCATGTGTCTCTAAGTGTCTGCTCCCCACCTCTGTACTTACCTCAGGGCAACTTCTAGCAGACATTCGGCAGATCCGCACTCGTCTGGACCACACCTGGAGTCGTCTTGTGCGCAGGCCGGAGTCTCCTGCTAGTCGTAAGCTGCTGCTGTGGTCCAGCATCCGACAGTGTGTTCTGCAGGGGGGTAGGATGTGCTGGGTGATTTGGCAGAGTGGTTGAGCAGAGATCAGTCGAGAGAGGTTCTTCTGTAGAAACATCTTTTTCTGGGGAGAAGGTTTAAAGCTTTCTTGAGATTCTCTGAGTTAAAAAATGATTAGGAACCACGATATCGGATAGATGTGTGTGCATGTCGGTATGCATTATGTTTATCCCATGACTGTGAGAATGAGAATCGTGTTTTAGTCCATCTTTGAATCACCCACTGGGCTTTGCAGGTAGCTGCTAGGTATTGCTGCATGATACCTACACAGTCATGCCTTGCTTGACGACGGGCATATGTTCTGGAAAACACAATGGTAGGTGGTTTAGTTGTGCGAACATCATAAACGACACTTAAGCAAACCTAGATGGTCTAGCCCACTGCACACCTGCGCTATGCGGTATGACCTGTTTCTCCTGGGCTACACACCTGTACAGCGTGTTACCATACTAAATTCCATGGGCACTTGTACACAATGCTAAGTATCTGTGTATCTAACATAGAAAGGCTACAGTAAAAATAGGGCATTATAATCTTAGGAGATCGCCATGTATATGTGGTCTGTCCTTGACCAAAACATTGTTACGCGGTGCGTGACTGTATCTGGAATGTAGCCCTTTTAGTGGAGACATTTTTTAGAGCCAGATTCTCTGCTGCTGAGAACCAATAAACTCTTGAATTCTCATGCTTCTTCCCTGGTCGATAGGAATCTGTCTAGTTATCCCTTAAGAAATCTCAATATTTGGTTCCTTCTTCCTTTGCCCGAGTATATCCCCTGGGCCCGGGAGAATTTATCTGCTGTTCTGGTGAAACACACCCTGAAAAAAATGATTTGTTTGGGTGTTTCAATCCCCCATTTTTATCCGTTAACTAACTCAGGATTTTAAATGATAATCCTTCTATGAACAGGGACTACTTTGGACAGCTGTGATGTATCTTGCTTTTTTTAGTTCATAGTTGAGATGGGAGCAAGTTGTTCATATTTTTTAAGCAAATGAAATTTTAGCCATAGTTGGAATTCATTCTCACGAAAGTTATTAGCACAGTCTTTGGTGTTCGAAAAAGGGACTGAGTGTCCTTGGAGCGGCAATAGCCAGGATTATGAAGGAGGAGGGAGATGAAAGTGTGCTGATGATGAGTACAGATTTATTTTAGAGCAGAATAAATGCAGTGTGTTAATTTCAGAAGCATTTCCTTTCTGATATTATACCTTGCAATTTGAAGTTTTTCAGTCTACTAAAATGAGCTGATTTGACAGTCAAAAAGCATCGCTGAAAGAAATGGCAGCTTGGCATCTTTTGCCAGGATGACTCCCCCTCCCCGTCAGGTGAAAGGAAAAGCGGGGTTCACTTTCAAGCCTGTTCAGAGGGAAGAAGCCGTTTCGACATCATTCTGGCAGCTGTCAGTCGAGTGCTTGCTGCGCCCACACGATTTCAAGCACACGGATCTCACTTCAAGCCGAGGGTGTGGGCGGGGTCATCCACTTCCATCGGACGAGTGCAAACTCTGGTACTAGGCGTTAGGGTGCGATTGTTTGCAAACCACTCCTAGTCCCTGCTCTCTCTGGATGCTCTTCCTCTAGTGGAGGAGGCCCAGAGCCTTACAAATATGTAATTTGAAATGATGGTGATTTCTGTGAAGAGAAGGAGCTGTGAGAACATCAGACAGAGGGCTCTCCTCGGGTGCCCACAGTTGGTCAGGGAAGCCGTTCCAGTTTGAGTGATCCTGTGCTGAAACCTGGATAAATGTTGGTGCGTGTAGGTTAGGTGGCTGAAATGCACGCATAGGGGCGGCGGGTGGCCGGTGGGGTGGGAGGGTGCCGTAGACGGGGACAGAGGGCACAGTCTGCACGAACCTTTGAAGCAGCGACGGAGGCTGGATCGGGCTGGGGTGTGCACAGGGGAGGGATCCCTTGTGAGGTGCGCTGGAGCAGCAGGCCGGGCCAGGGCACCAGGCCGTCACCAGGATTTTGGTTGGTGTTTTAAATGCAGCGGGAAACAGTTAAAGGGTTTTAAGTAGAGGAAGGACATGGCTAGATTTATGTTTCAGAAGGCTCATTCCGGGTCCCTGTGGATACAGGTCCTCATGGAACGGTGTAAAATGGTCAATCAACTCGAGCAATCGCTGAGCCTTTGCTGAGTTGAGTATGTGTTTGGTTCTCGGCCCTTAGTTTGTCTTCCGTGGTCCTCTTTATTCAACAGGTTCAAAGTTTGCTCCTGACACCTCCCCCTGTGTTGCAGGGAGACTCTACCTTGACAACTTTTTCGTTGTTGGAGCCTCCTGTTATCTTTGCCAAGAAGCGATGAAACAAAACAATTTGTGGGAGTCTCAGGCGTGTGGAATGGTCTCTGGGCAGGGCCTGCTGGGCAGTAGCTCTTTCTCGACATGGTCCAGGGTCGGACTCTCAGTTTCGATAACCTGGAAATAAGTTTTTTTCTCAGCACATCCATAGTGTGATTGGACTGTGGGAGACAGTCCTTGTTAGCCCAAATCGTAAGAGATGCATGGAACAAAATGCCAGACGGCTAATGTTACAGACCAGAGCTGGGAAGGGGTTATTCATGGGTTCTGGAAGCAAACTCTCGTGGGAAGGCCAGTCAGAACCTGATACGCAAGTGGGTCCGGTCTTCGTAAGGGCCGTCCCCACAGACCTGGCCAGGGGACCCTCTGCTTCCGTTGCTGGGCGTTGCTAGACACTGTGCAGGTTGATGCGTTCTGTTGCTTGGGCTTCCTTTTTGTTAGTCTGTATCTTCCCTCATCTATTTAAAAATTTTTATTGTTTTTAACTTTTCATTTTGAAATAATTTCAGGCTTTCAAAAAAGTTGCAAAAATAGTACAAAGAATTCCCCTGCATTCTTCACCCCGATTTTTCTGAATGTGAACATCTTAATCATTGTACAGTTACCAAAATTAGAAAATTAACGTTGATACGATACTGTCGTCATCCGTAGACTGTGTTCAAATCTTGCCAGTCAACGCACATTGATGTTCTTTTTCTGGTCTAGGATCCAGTTCAGGATGACATGTTGCATCTAGTTGTTTCCTCAGCCTTCCTTAATGTGGAACAATGCCTCGCTCTGTTTTTTGTCTTTCATAACCTTGACACTTCTGAACAGTGCTCATTGAGGAGAATCCTCCTCGGTTTGAGTTTTTGGGTTGTTTCCTCAGGACTGAATACAGATTCTGTGTGTTTGTTAAGAATATTATGGAAGTAATGTGGGCTTCTCCGGGCACATCACCTTTCTCTGTTTGTAACCAAAGTTTACTTGTCCCTCCTTGCAGGTGGGTACGATACGATTAACTAGGCTCAGGTGCAAGAATGCAGTTGAGCTAGTGTTGACCCTGAGACTGTGTTTGAGACGTGCTGGAGTGAGATCTCTTATTTTAGGTGATTCTGGTGCCAGCACACTTACGAATGCAAATGTAGGAATTGAGATCACCTGGCTATAATAAGGCTGCCTTCTGGATGGTCTAGGATAGGCCTATATTATTATGTATTACCTTTCTAAGTCATCATGAAAACAAAAAAAGAAATAGAAGTTTTCTAAACCTCAGATTTCCCACTGGGGAAAATGTCCTTGGATCCCAGTTAGGAAAACTTAGGATGGCTTTACCTGTTCCAAATACCTCGCTCACCAGACACTGAGCCATCGTGATGAGATCTGGGAGCTCCTTGGCCTTGAATTGATTTTTAAAGGGGGTATTTCCCCCCGTGATCTACTCACTTCACTGTTATACATGGAATTTGAATTTAGAGTAACCTCATTCTGTTTTAGGATTGTCTTAGATTAATAGAAATGAAACCAGTCAACATTTTTCCTAACAAAGTTCATTCTTGGTTCCTAACTCTTCCCGTTTCTAGTTCTTGTCTTTACTTTTTTTTAAACCTCCAGTAATATTTTATTTCCTTTTTTTTCCTTATAGTTTTTGGCTCTTCTCCCTGGTAAAACACTATAAAAATAAATCAGCTAAATTTTAGCATAAACACAGTGAAAGCCAGTGGTTGGAATGATTACAGCTTGGACGACGTCTGGTGGAGGCACCGTAGGGAGAAGGTTTAGCGCAGGCTGCTGCTTTGCAATAACTCATGTTTCTTTCCTACCTCTAAACTGTCATTTTTCCAGCTCTCCTTTCTGGAAGCCTTAGTATGCAAAGCTTTGACAACAACTTAAGCAAATGAAATCACTACCCACTGTGTGTGACATTTACTTGAAGATAATTCATCTGCCTCAAAATTGGCAGTTGCTGAGATGGGCGAAGCTATGGGATGTTTGTGTCGGCTCATTGTGTAGAGGGAGGAAATGCTTCAAGGTGGCCATTGAATCGCGGGGCAGTGAAAAGCCGTTATCTGATTATACGCCTTTGAATGGATTTTTTTCTCTTCAGTTTCACGTGGAGCAGTTCTAGGCGGTGATTGTATTTCTCTGCGCTTTGCCTGTGCTATGTCTTACCTCATCTTTGTCCTCTTCCTCCTCTTACTTTGGGCTGGTAGTTCCTTCCCTGTATCGAGAAGATTCAGCTCCACCAGGCTTGAGCAGCAAAGGGGTGTCGGCCGGCTCCTCGGTTTGGTGAGGTCTGTGGTTCCATTTCTCTTTAGATCTCTAGGCCGGTTTTTCTCAAGCTATGTGAGGAGAAAAATTTTCTAAACCATCACAGATCCGTACTTTCGTAAAATACAGTACAAATGAATTATTCAAAAAATGAAATTTAGAAAGACAATTATGAGCTCAGTATTTTTAATTATTGACTTGAACAGACATAAAATTATTCTGTCAAATTGCTGTCAGTGTTTCCAAACATGCTTAATCTCAGTCTCTGTCCTGCCCTTGTTACAGACGAAAAGCTCTGCTTTGGTACTGGCCCCTTCTGCCAGCTTAGTCAGTGTAGCTCTCCTCAGTGTGGCAAAGTGGCTGCCAGTAGCTTCCAGACGATGTGTATCTTTGTTCACATCTGGGGAAAGAATTTTCTTAACTATTGTTCCAGAGTTTTGAGCCCAGCAGTCCCCAACCTTTTTGGCACCAGGGACCAGTTTCATGGAAGACAGTTTTTCCACGGTGGTGGGGTGGGGGGTGATGGTTTCAGGATGATTCAAGCGCATTACATTTACTGTGCAGTCAGACCTCTCTGCTGATGGTAATCTGTATTTGCAGCAGCTCCCCAGAGCTAGCCTCACCCCTCAGCTCCACCTCAGATCATCAGGCATTAATTAGATTCTCATAAGGAGCCGCAACCTAGACCCCTCCACGCGCAGTTCACAGTGCGGTTCGTGCTCCTGTGAGAATCTGATGCTGCCGCTGATCTGACAGGAGGCAGGCGGAGCTCGGCTGGGATGTGAGCCATGGGGAGGGCTGTGAAGGATGAAGCTCCCCGCGCTTGCCCACGGCTCACCTCCCGCTGCGCGGCCTGGTCCCTAACAGGCCACAGACTGGTCCTGCTCCACAGCCCGGGTCGAGGACCTCACATTGAGCCTCATACCGTTACCGCTGGGCCAGCTCAGAGCCCAGCACCGAGGTGGGGGAGGAGCTGGGGAGGGGAAGGCCGTCAGCTCCTTGTTCAGATTGTCGGTCCATTCCGGAACCTCTAACTGTTGGCAGGGATGTGGCCCTGGGGTGGGGGGGTGGGAGGGAGCTCGCTTAAACCACAATCCCTTCAGTGATGAGAGTGTCTTTTGTACGCTGAGGCGACTCCTGGGGCGTGGGGGGTCCACAGCTTCAGCTGCCCGCTGGTCACCTACCAAACACGGCGAGGAGGTCGGAACCTTCAGCCCCATTCCAGACCTCTGGCGCTGAGCGGGATTGACGATTTAATCAGCCGTGTCTGCGTAACGGCACCTCCATAAGAAACCCCTAAACAACGGGGTTCGGGGGGCTTCTGGGTCGGTGAGCGCAGGGAGGAGCTGGGCAGGCCAGAGAGGTTGGCAGCTGCGTGCGTGTGCCCGCCTTCCGTTTGGCTGTTGCCGAGTCGTGTTCGTGATACACCTGCATGTATATGCAGGTAAACATAAGTGAAGTGTGTTCCTGAGTTCTGTGACCTGTTCTGGTGAATTATTGAATAGGGGGGTGCTTATGTGGGAACCCCCAGCAGGAACATTCCTAAGTGATCTCTCCAAACATAGCTGTGTTTCAGGGGCTACATTAAATCCAGGTGTTTAAGTACATGTTGAGTCTAACAGAGTCTACCGTCTGGGAGTAATTCTGGATTTCACTTTCATTTCTAGCTTTTATTTTACTGAGGATTTTAAGTGGGTATATTTTCCCTTTAGCCCCCTTTGCAAAAAGCTTCACCATCAGTGTAATAAACCATTTCCCTAAACCATTGAATCTCTAACACTTCCACAACAAAAATACTGATTGTTTTATATGTTGTTTGACCATCTGAGTTGTCTGCAAGACACCCAGGTAGGAGACAGTTTGAGATCCGGAGTCCAAAGAGCCCCAGGTGTGCCATTTGGCGCTGTAGCATTGGGCTACTTACCTGTTTGTAGCAAAGTCAGGCAGAAGGTGGAGGTGACCGGGGACCAGGTACTTAGGACCGGCGTCTGGAAGAGGGAGCCTCGTGGGACTGAGCCCTTTGACCTGTGGCCTCTTCCTCTCGTTCTGGGTAGTTGGTGTCAGAATGGGACTGGATCATAGGACCCCAGTCTGTGTTGGAAGCTCAGAGAATCAGAGCTGCTCCTTGTGTCTTCCCCAGGAGAAGTGCAGAGAGGAACCGGTATCCGTTAGACACTTAATTGGGTTTGTGCTGTCTGGCACAGAGAGAAACCATCGTGGTTTCCTAATCGGATAAAAGGGAAATTATGTGTCCTGGAATCTTCTCAGAATCAAAGGAGCCTTCTTTTGTGCCCTGCGTCAGTGTCTTGGAAATCTATAGTCCTAAACTACTGGTCATAATTTGTGAGTACTTTCAAAATAGGTTGTGATTTTAGAGATTTGAGATTGTGATGTAAACACTGCTTACATTTTATCCCAGCATACGGGTCGAACATCCCTAATCTGAAAACCTGAAATCTGAAATGCTCTGAAATTTGAAACTTTTCGAGTGTCCACATGATGTCAAAAGCGGAAAATTCCACACCTGACCTTACTCGTGTGATAGGTCACAGTCAAAACTTTGTTTCCTGCACACAATTATTAAAAATATTACATAAAATTATCCTCAGGCTATGTGCATAAGGTGCAGATGAAACATAAATGAATTGCATGTTTAGACTTGGGTCCCATCCCCAAGATGTCTCATTACGCATGTGCTAATATTGCAAAATCCAAGAAAATCTGAAATCTGAAGCTCTTTTGGTCCCAAGCTTTTCAGATGAGGGATATGCAACCTGTATCCCTTAGAGACTTAGCTTTTCTTTACAATTAACATTCTTCTTCCTATGTTCCTTGTCTTTGGAACATTATGGAATGTTTATATTTTATGTGGATTTAATACAAAGCTATGAATGTATGTTATTGAGGTTTTGGAGTGTAACGGAGGTCTCAAATTTTTCAGGCTTGAATTTATTTATTTTTTTTTAAATAAAATTAATGTAGAAAATACACTTTTGTCTTAGATTCACATGTCCACAATATGGAGAGCCTCAGGAAAATAAAAAGCAGCTTTCAGTGTCTTTCACTCTTCCCGCCTTCTGGCCCCAGACATTCAGCCAACAAACTGTCACCTCCTTCTCTCTTTGGTCCTCTGGTGACCTAGTTCAGGGACCCATCAGCTGGAGTATCCAAGTCCAAACTGGATTCCCCCACTCTGATACATTCTCAGTGCTGCTGCTGACTCTCTAGTGCTGGTCTGCTGCTCTTCTGTGCGATCATTCTCAAATCTCTCTGCAGATATTCAGTCTTTGGTCGCCATATTCTCTTCCCGCAGAATCTTTTCCCTACCAGAGCCGCCGTTGGTTTTAAATCTGCCAGAAACGTTTCCACCTTGTTAGCGTCACCTGAGCTATCGTCTGTGTCACATCGCGCCTTGCTCTCCGTGGGCCCAAACCATCTTTTTCAGAGTCTAGCTTAGGTCCTACCTTATTCCGGAAACTCTTCTAGAGTCTCGGTTACTGCTCATTTGTCTTACTTGAATTTACGTTACGGACCTTACCACCCTTGTTGGGTTGTGTCTTCCCAGAGGTAAGGATTATACCTGTTCACCTTGCTATTCCATGAACCTTGCCTTTCCTGACACTCAGTAGGTATTTGTTGAATGAAATCAACAATTAAATGGAATTAATTTTTCAAAAATTTTAGATGTATTATACTTTTATAACATAAAACTTTTTAGAATAAGTGTGTAGGGACGTGTGGGTATAGAGGGAGAGAGAGACAGAGAGGTGAATAGGGGACCTAGAGATTAAAGGAGGTGACACTGACCAGTTGCTGTGTATAGACTTCGTGTGGATTCTCATTAAACCAACTGGGACACATGCTGAGGTGTCCGTGGGCGGAAGATGGGACTCCGGGATTTAACCTGGTGGGGGTTTGGGGGGTGGGGAGACACAAGGAGATTTGCCACGAGTTGGTAATTGTTGGAGCTAGATGATGGGTGTACGGGGGTTCGTTCATTCCCTCTACTTTTGCATGTGTTGAAAGTTTCTATGATAAAAGGTAAAAAATAAAGGGATAGGACATGGGCCATGTTTTTAAAGCATCGAAAGACCTTTAAACTGGAATTTGGGAGGCCGATTCCAGCCCTGTCTCTCTCTGTGACTGGGAGCCACTTGAATTCGACATTTCTGGGCCTCACTGACTCTCCCGGTGGCTGCCTGGAACGCTGTGCTTTTGAGGGAGGCTCTGGGCCTGGCCTCGGGGAGGAAGGTTCCAGAACCAAGGAGCCATGTGTGTGAATGTCATGGTTTCACTCCAGCCGTGTATCTGCCAGACCATCACAGTTCCAAACTTGTCACCTCTCCTTCCACAGGGAAACCTGCAGCGTTCTGTGACCCCGTTGTCAGTTTGCGGCGACAGAATTTCAGTCCAAAGCAGAGAGGCATCGTGTCGTAGTTGACTGGGGAGGCTCATCTCCAGCGTTAACGCCGAATGTGTGATAATTAAGAGATCGTGCTCGGGAGGCCGAGTTCAAATCTCAGCTTAAGCACAAGCAGCGTCACTGGACAAGGTGCTTATCTGCCTCCTTCCTTAGAGGGCCGTGTGAGGATTAAGTGAGATAGTAGTGCAGAGTGCGTCGCACAGTGCTGCGCAGCAACGGTTCAGTGAATGGCAGCTGCTGTTTTCGTCGGCTCTGCTGGTTTGCGTCGGTCTGGGATTCCAGTCCTGGTCAGGCTCCTTCACATCCTCGGTTTCTTCCTCCCCCTCTTGGTGCCGGGCCCCGGCTGCAGGGCTCACGCAGCGTGAGAGGGAGACCAGGGCCGCCCGGAAGGGAGTTGGGCACCAGAACGCAGCCTCTCCCTTCTCTGGGGTGCCGACGGCCGAGTTGCGAAGGGGTTTGTCGGGGCGGCCCAGCCAGGGCGCTGCTGGTGAGCCCCACCTCGAACCCGGCTCTCCTGCCTGCTGGTCATTTCAGCTCCCCGAAGTCTCCTTTAGAATCCCGATTGCTGACTAGCGTGTGTCCTGGAGAGGAAGATTTTCTCCCTCTGTCTGATCTAATACTGAAAGAACCGCCCCACTGCGGAGAAGGAGCGTCTGGTGATGCCCTGGCGTCTGCGGGGAGGGGAGATGGGAACACGCGGTGTTTCTCAGCGCCGACTCATCGCCCCCTAAGCAGCGGGCGTCCGTCATTTCCTCTCCAAGGCTCGGTGACCCGGGCCCTGCCCTCTCTGTGCAGGCGGCAGCACCTGGGAGGCCCCACCCTTCCCGGCAGCCCGGCCGATCCTCGCATTGCTGGCCCTGAGTCACCTCCTTGCCCTGGTCTGTCATCCTTGACGTTGTCTCCCCAGAACCCACAGACAGCATCCTGTGATTTTTTTTCTTTGCTCTTAAGCCTATTGCTTCTCTCCTGAACGCTGGTTCTTGGTTGCCTTCATTTTCTTTGGATGCTTCTATTTATCTTCTGTTCATTAAGCTGAAAATAGGTTTACAAGCTTCTCTTATTTATTCCAGGGATCAAACTCCGATTTATAGATTATCCACATCCTTTCGCTGTTTCTGCAGCTTCGAGGCACTTTACAGCCCATGCAGATTTCGTAATAAGGGGAAAAGTCTTATCTCTTCCAGACTTGACTGATTATGTAGTGGTATTACGGACAAGGTCACCTACCAGGCTTAAGAGTTGAAAAGGTCAGATGTAATCCTGGGTTTGAATTTCCATTCACAAACGGTGGGTCTTTGGACAAGTGATTTTTACGTTTGCTGCTTCAGTTTTCTCATCTGAAAAATGGGAACGATAATACCCATCTCGAGGGGGTGGTTGTCGTGGCGTCGATTGAGTCCAGTAAATCTTAACTAATATTACTATTACTGTGTCTATTGTGATGTTGTTTGTATTTCATAGTAAAGTAGCTCTTTCGAGGTAGATGGGGTCACTTTCTCCATTTTTGACTGACTTTCTATTAATTCATTTGTTCCTTTCTCTTCCTTCCTGTTGCCTGTTAGCGAGGAGGGGATTGATTTAGGGCTAACGCATCTCTGTTGCACAGGTATGGCGTTAAGGTTCAGCGCGTTTGAGACTTGCCCTAAAACTCTCTCCTGGAGGAGGAGGACGAGGCAGCGGGGCGGGGGAGGGGCCCTCCCTGCGTCTCTACACTGCAGCCCCATCCTGGTTCAGCACGGCCTGCGGAGACCTGGCGGTGGGGTGGGCGTGTGTGAAGCTCCCCCTTGAGTCCGGTTTCATTGTCCTTGGTTGGGATCTGGCTCCAGGGCCCTGAGCGCAGGTCACAGACCGGGAGGCAGCGTCGTGCAGGGGCGGACACACCTGGGGGGGTCTCGCTTTGCTAGGAACCTCTCTTCGCCTCAGTTTCCCCCTTTGCACAGTGACCGTGCCCCGGGGTGACCCTGCGGAACGGGACAGACATACAAATGGCCTGGCATTAGTATTAGTTTTTTTTCTGGTTTGTGCCACGGAAAACTCTGCTAATTTCAGGCAGCTGCGGACGGGTCGCAGCGCATTTTTGTGGGCAGCGATACCCACAAAACACCCCTGACCCACCTCTGCCCTTCCAGGAGAGGCTCGTCTTGCAGAGTTGGGGCTTGCTTCCAGCCGGTGTCTCTCCTCTCTGGTGGGCACCGGGGTGTCACTGCTTTGTCAAAATACACATTCTGGGCTCCAACCCAGACCTGCTGCCCAGACACGTACCTTCTGGAAAAGCTTCCGGGTTGTTCCTGCTGCCACTCTAGCTTACAGCCACTGCTTCCAGCAAACCAGGGTGACTTCTTCGAGTGTCTAGAACACGGTTCAGTGGATAGAACTTCAGTTTGGCGTACGCCGTTAGGGATACAGGAGTCCTCTTCTGAGACGAGCGTGCACTCTTGTCCCCTCTGCGTCCTTGATGAGAAGCGGATGGACGGTTTCCACGGCACTAATACGGCCACCGTGGGCGCTTTTACAGACTTTAGCTATTCGACTCTCGCGGCAGCCCTAGGAGTTAGGTGGTGTCATTGTGCCCGTCCTGCATGACATGTTCAAGGTCACGCGGCTCAAATAGGGCAGAGCCAGGCCTTGAACCCATGCAGGCTACCTTAGTTACAGGGAGGATTCCCTTGAAAATGGGCTTCGGAGTCCGTAGCTCTTACGTAAGGGCCGTGGAGATTTGGTGAGAACTGGCAGCTTCTTCGCTGAGCCTGTGTTGTTTCTTGGCGTGTCCTGGCCGGTCCGGACTTTGGGAGGACGCACCCGTCAGAGCAGTCGTGCCCCCTGGTGAGTGAGTGGGTGGGCGGCGAGGCAGATTTGCAGTCCCACCTCTCGTATTTGCTCCTTCCGCTCTGCCCGTGTGTTGGTGAAGTACCTGGGATTAGCCTACCCCGGGGTGAAGATTTGGGGGTGATTTCTTTAATTTCTTTCACTGCAGCCCAACGATGCACTAAGAGCACTTTGCTCCCAAGGGCCTGCTGGCTTTAACAGGCTGTGTGCGCGGTGGGCTTTGGAGGGGGGTTTTCACGCGGGAGCTCTGGGCAGCCGAACAGGCATAAAGCAGCCTGGGGAAGATCCGCTTTAGCCCGACCTGCCCAAACCGGGACGCGTGGAGCCCGCAGGGGAGGGCGGCAGGGGCGTAAAACAGTGACGATGACCCTTGGTTTTGAGCCGCGCGCTGCCGAGGGCTCCGTCACACCCTGTCCCTAATCCCTGCACCATCCGGAAGGTGGATGTTACGGTCCCTGTTTCACAGAGGAGGAAACCGACTCAGAAGGTTAGACGAAGACCTCTGAGATCAAGCAGATACAAGTGATGCAGTCAGGATTCGAACCCGTTCTTCTCAGGCTCCTCAGCCCAGGAACTTTCCAGAATACTTTGGGATGTTAATTTGAAAATGGAAGGTTTTTTTCCTAATGGAACATGACCATTTCCTTTTGAATAAAATAAATAAAATGAAACACTGTGAATGTTGTCCTGAAAAGAAAGAAGTATTAATAAAGAGGAATGAATGAATGAATGAATGAATGAAGCTGGTCCCTATATAGAGCACATGGAGGTTCCTCCTCCCCCAGTGTACCCAGGAGCTCTGAACTTCTTTGAAGTTGGGGATCTTTTTTTCTCTTATGTTAAAAATAATATATTACAGTATCTGGACCATGAAGCAGCAATTGTATTTTTAGCTGCATTTATTTTCTGACTCTTTATGCTTGATTTTTTTGTGCCTCTTATTCCTCCCCTTTTCTCTTTTCCTACCTGTCTTTTCTAGGAGAAGTTTTTGCCTATAAATATTACTTAGTGGATGATGTAATTTTATAGAGTTCAGATTTTTTTTTGGGAAAGTCTGAGAACAGTTAATAAAGCTATATCCATCAATTTATGAGCCCCTAAAATATAGGGTTAGCTTTCCTATTTGTTGTTATTGTAACACTTATGGTTCCATTTCCAATTCAGCCATTAGAGATGCCCTGAGGAAACACACACAGAGGGGAAAATAAGATGTGATCGTATTAATTATGATTTCACTTCTGTGGTTAAATAGGTTTCCCAGCCAGAGCCGGAGTTGCTTCTTAATTAAACGAATATTTCTCGAGGGCCTGAAATCTGCCAAACCCTGAGCTAGTCTGTGACTCGATTTCACCTCTTTGTTGGGTGATAGCTCCATTTCTGCTTCGAGCTGGTTTTAAAAATTCTTAGCAGGGCCTCTCAGCACGATTTATTAGGCCAGAGTTTAGGAATATTATTGCGTGAAAGCCACTTTCCACATCGCTTGAAGAGCAATGCCATGTCTGGCTGTACAGTCTGTCTGGGTAGCGTGTCTTCTGGATTCTTTCGTTTTTTTTGAGACAGAGTCTCTCTCTGTTGCCCGGGCTAGAGTGTCGTGGTGTCAGCCTAGCTCACAGCAACCTCAAACTCCTGGGCTCAAGCGATCCTCCTGCCTCAGCCTCCCGAGTAACTGGGACTGTAGGCATGCGCCACCGTGCCCGGCTAATTTTTTCTATATATTTTTATTGTCCAGATAATTTCTTTGTATTTTTAGTAGAGACGGGGTCTTGCTCTTGCTCAGGCTGGTCTCGAGCTCCTGAGCTCAAGCAATCCTCCCGCCTCGGCCTCCCAGAGTGCTAGGATTACAAGCGTGAGCCACCGCACCCGGCCTGGATTCTTTGTTATTCTTCTTTCTTTTTCCTCATCCCTTTCTTGACGAGGTAGAAATACTACAAAAGTTTGTTTCGTTTTTAGAAACATCGACTAGACTAATGTTTCCCATCAAGTGGCCTTTGGACTAGCAGCGTTATAATCAGTTGTGCTTGTTAAAGATACATGTTCTTGCCCCTCAGCCCAGAATCTCAATTTGAGAGTAACTGGATTAGCCTTACCTGTGGTCAAGGTGTTATCTTTAAACGATCAGTAGAATGTTCTGTTTCTGTCTTCGAATCAGAGGTATAATCTCATTTTTTCCCCTGAGTTAATGTCCTCTGATTTGTGAAGACAAAAACAGCAAAGAACACTTCCCAGGGAGAATCCTGAAATCAGGTTCCAGAATTTCGGAAACTTTCATTAGACTGTTATTGAAACAAGAGCTGGTGTTTCATATATTGTGGATATCCTCAAATTATCATTAGCAAAATGTCAACTTACTCAGCTTAAAAAGTTGAATGATGACCAAGCTCATTAATTTTAAAGCCTTGTTCACACCACGTAAGATTTAAAATGAGTGAAATGAGTCACAGTTGGGTTGGGTGGCAGGACCGGGGAGAACCAGGTGCTGGTCTCTGCCGTGTGACTCCAGGCCCGGAGAACCCGCCTGTCCCGTCGGGGGCTGAGTGGGCACGCCGTGGGCCCCCTCTTGCTCCGAGTTGGACCCTGTGGGAAGAGAAACACAAGATGTTAGCACACGGGCAGGTACGTTGGAGAGAGCAAGTTTTATCTTGGCAGCAGGACTTTTAAAATGAAGTCTATCGAAGTTAAAGGAACTACAGTTAATAAAGAATAAAAACATATAAGTTAAAAACAAACGATTGCTAGTTCTCTTGTGTTTATTCAGAAAAACGATGCTGTACTTCCCCAAATTCCCAGTTTTTGAAACCCGACCAGGAAACGGACTTTCTCAAGACAAGGACTATCCCTTTTGTGACACATTTTTGTTTGTTGTACGATCGCCGGGTCCATCTGTGTGATTTTGTAGACTTAAGTAGAAGTGGGCGATGGTGATGGTTTTAACGTATTAGAAACCATGTCTGTTGGGGGGAAGAAACAAAGCTTGCTGCCTCCAAAGATGAGTCAGTAATGACATAATTCAAACAGCTGGAGAACCGGGAGAAATTGGAGTTTAGCAAATGATTTCTTGCTTGTGCTATTGTGTTCCATTTTTCTTTATTCATTTATGGAGAAAATGATGAATGTATCAAAGGTGGTGAAGTATATAAAGACCATTGTTTCTTAAATCTCAGTAATTTTGGGGCCTTTTTATTTAAGGGAAAAATTTCTCACAAATCCCCAGTAATAAATATTTTTATTATGAAGCGGCTTCCATAGGCCTGAACGTAAAACTAGGCATGAGCTCCTTATAATAAGGAGCTTGTAGCTCTTATTTAACCATAAAGCTATGACAAATTTATAGAGCAAATTCAAACAAAACTACAAAACCAATAAAATTCAAATTAATATTAATTTATCATGACAGATAATTTTGTTTGACTAAAATTAAACCTCTCCTTGAAAACGTGATTATGTTTCTGGCAGCTCACGTACCAGTTCTTCTGAGATCCTTTTGAAACTCAGTTCCGCTGCTCTGTGTTCTAAGCTTCCTTCGTATAAAGCGCCCTCTTTCAGCAGGAAGGCAGGATGTAGGTTTTAATTCTGCCTCATTTATTTTTATTTGGCTTTAATGATGAAAGCTGTGCTAGTAGGTGCCAAGATCCAAAACAAAATGCAGACCCACTTTTGATCAAGCAAGACGTTAGGCCTTTGTGCCTCATGTCGTGGAGTGGTTGAGGAAAGGAAGGGGTCACTGGTGCCTGCAGTTTGGGGCTGCAGATTTGAGTGGGAGGGAATGGTGCCATTTGGCAAATGTGGAACAAAAGAGGAAAAGTAGGTTTTGGGGGAAGATGATTAGTTCAAGACTGATACTGCTTAGGTTCCCAGCATCATGGTAGACTGGATGCTCTAACGCTGTGGTCCCCAATCCCCGGGCTATGGACTGGTACAGGTCAGTGGCCTGTTAGGAACCGGGCCACACAGCAGGGGGTGAGTCACGGCCAGCGAGGGAAGCTTCATCTGTTCTACAGCCTCTCCCCATCGCTCACATCACCGCCTGAGCTCCGCCTCCTGTCAGATCAGCGTGGGCATTAGATTCTCAGGAGCAGGAACCCTACTGTAAACTGCACATGCGAGGGATCTAGGTTGCGGCTCCTTATGAGAATCTAATGCCTGATGATCTGAGGTGGAGCTGAGGCCATGATGCTAGTGCTGGGGAGCAGCTGCAAATACAGATCATCATTAGCAGAGAGATTAAGAATGTAATGATGATAGAAATAAAGTACACAATAAATGTGCTTGAATCATCCTGAAACCAACCCCCCCACCCCCCATCCATGGAAAAATTGTCTTCCATGAAACCATTCCCTGGTGCCAAAAAGGTTGGGGACCGCTGCTCTAACACACTTCCCCACTAAAGCACTATATTCTGGGCAAAGTATTTTTTAATATACTTCTGGGATCACAGGAACTAAGATATCTCCAGAGCTTCGCACTTCAGTTAGATCAACCAACCACCAAAGGGTTAGGTAAAACTGAAGCCGGGAGCTTTACGTATGAGCATCCCAAACCTGAAAATCTGAAATTCAAAATGCTCCAAAATTCAAAACTTTTTGAACACTGACATGATGCTCGAACAAAATGCTCATTGGAGATTTTGGATTTTGAGATTAGGAATGCTCGACTAGTATGCATTCAGCAAATATTCCAAGATTTTAAAGAAATTTGAAATTCAAAACTCCTCTGGTCCCAAGCATTTCGGATGAGGGACATTCACCCTGTAATATCGCCACTTTGGTTGGAAACTAAGCCTTGGGTCAGTGTCAGGGTAGAGGAGCCTGGTTCCACTAGGACCCGCAGAGTCGCCCTCGGTAGATACTGCCCTTTGGCTTCTGGTGGAAGGAAATGCAAACAGATCCTTTCTGGAGGAAAACATACCCACTTTAGACCTTAGAATTCTCCTGGCTGAGATCAACCAAATAGGACTTCAGAATCAAAGATCTCCAGTCCTCCTAGAAAACAAGGCACCAGGAGTGAGAGTCAGCAGAAACAAGCACAAAACCATAGATTTAGAACCCTGAGGACTTTAAATATTAGAATTATCTGATACAGAGTATAAAATAACTATGTTTGAAATGTTTTATGAAATAAAATATGTAATCACAGATAAGTGCAAATAGCATGAGATTATAATAATTGACCAGGTAGATTTGGAAAATGAAACGTACGGAAAATATTAGAACTCTTGAAATAAAAGCTAAATACATTAGATTAGAAATAGCAGAAGAGGGAATTAAAGAATTAGAAAAAAGATTTGAAGAGATCAACAAGAAAATAGCATGAACGAGAAGAAGAACATGAAAGTGTAGTTGAAGGATATAAAGGCTGCAATGAGTCAGTTCAGAGTCTCAGAAAGATAATAAAAGCAAATGGAGGGAAGTGATATTTGAAGATCTAGAATGTGGGTAATTTCCGGAGAGAGTTTATGGATGACATAGGTGACCAGTGTTCCTTAAATCCAAGTAATTTGCGGGCAGATGAAGGAGCACAACATGTATTAATGCCAATCAGGATAAATACAAAGAAACTTGCACCTAGACATAAACTTTATTGCAATAAAATTAAAAAAGAGGATCTTAAGAACATTCAGAAAGAGAAGACAGATTGTTCATAAGGAATGATAGACTGAGCGCTGACTTCTCCACCGCAACAGTGAAAGCTGGAAATAAGTGAAATTACCTTCAAAATGTTGAAAGACAATACTGTCAGTCGTAGGCCAGCAAAACCGTCATTCAAGAAAAAAGTAAAATACGCTTTCGGAAAAAACTAAACCTAATTTTGCCACAGCAGACCTTTACTAAGAAACTTCTTAAAGGATTAAACTTCTTAAACTTCCGGAAGAAGAAAGTGGTTCCAGGCGGAAGGGCTGAGTCGCAAAAAGGGATGATGAACAAAGAAATTGGTAAACATGTAGCATAAATCTGATTAATTAAAATTGAATAAAGTTAGAAATCCAGTTCTTGAATCATACTAATCACATTTCAAGGCACTGGTGACCAATAACCACTGTAGTGAACACACAAATATGGAACATTTCTGTCACTGAAGAAAGCTCTGTTGGACGGCACCGTTGTAGAACAACGGAGGGGAAAATGCACGAAGATGATCTCTGCAGTGCATGGACTATAAAATACCATCGTGTGTATGAGCCCCCATTATAGGTAAAACATTTTAAGCCCAAATCTTTAAGATACCATAAAAAGAAGACACATTGCAATATTACCTGTGTGAAAATGTGAGAAAATGTCTCTTAGAATGGACGCAGGAGGGGGAGAGAGCGGGAGGGGCCTGGGAGTCCCGGAGTGGTCGAGAGAGGTCTGGCCTGGAGACGCGGCACGGTGGTGGCACACGGCACATCTCAGTACCACGTGATGAGTGCGTAGGTGTGCCCTGGACAGGTAGGTGAGACCCATCAGAACGCACCTGGGAGTGGAGCCGGGCACCGGGTGGTGTCACTCAGAAGGTTGGTGTGGGGTGTGAGCAGGAGAACTTCTTGGTGTTCTAGTCGTCAGGTTATTTGACCTTTCCTCGCCTCGAGTTTCCCCGTTTAAAAACAGGCGTCGTAATGGTTCCTACCCCAGGATGGACGTGAGGATTCATGAAAAGCACTTAGCAAAAACAGTTGCCCATCATTATAATAAAAGTATTTCAATACTTATTTCCAGCAAGTAAATACAGTAAGTCAGTGGTTCCCAGTCATGGCTGTATATCATCTGGGGACAGGTTATAAAAATGCGGATTCCCAGACACTACCCAAGACCTGCTATGTCAGAGTATTCACACTTTGCATTTTATGTCGGAACCCCAGGTCGGGGAGCGCCTGCTCTGGAGTTGAGTGACGTCTTGGTCACCTTTACCTGATATTTACTTTCTTCCTTGCTGTGCAATGTTTTTTTTTTTTTTTTTGAGACAGAGTCTCACTCTTCCCCGGGCTAGAGTGCTGTGGCATCAGCCTAGCTCACAGTAACCTCAAACTCCTGGGCTCAAGCGATCCTCCTGCCTCAGCCTCCCGAGTAGCTGAGACTACAGGCATGCGCCACCATGTCCGGCTAATTTTTTCTATATATTTTTAGTTGTCTAGATCATTTCTTTCTATTTTTTAGTAGAAACGGTGTCTCGCTTTGCTCAGGCTGGTCTCGAACTCATGAGCTCAAGCAATGCTCCCACCTCGACCTCCCAGAGTGCTAGGATTACAGGCGTGCGCCACCACGCCCGGCCTGTGCAATGTCTTTAACATTGGCTCTTAGTACTTGTGTATGTGGTCTCCAGGTTATTAGCCCCAGAGATTGATTAGTGTGCGGATCTTCACTTCTGTACCTTCTCTTTTCCCTCCTTTCCTCATCCTTTCCCCTCCAACCCATACTGAATTTTTGTTCAGTGTTGACTATATCCTGGACAGTCTAGTTCTGAGGACTTTTTTTTTTTTAATTAAATAGGGTTTTTTGTTTTTCTTTTAAAGAAACTCAGCTAAGGCAGACTTCTGACATGTTAAAACTGAACTTGAGTTCAGTTTCTAAAATAAAGAATTCAACCTTTTTTAACCTTCAAAAATATGACTGCAGGAAATGCTTCTAAAATAACCAATATTCCCCTCGTTAAAACTGGGGTTGTTTTTGGAGGGATTCCAGCCTGTGTTCCTTGTCCTTGAGGGGAGGAGAGCGGGGAGTGTTCCACTCGGTGCCAACACACACAGACTGTGGCCCCTCCAACCTGAGAGTGCCTTCCGTACGGTGGTGGTGATTTGTATGTTGTAAAATACGGTCTGGAGCTTACAGTAAGAAATAAAATGTTTACTGTCTACAGATCAGTTAGAATATCCCTTTTAACGTTGGTGTGTGGATACTTTGGTTTAAAAAATGGTGGCGGGAGCCACGCCACTGCTCGTGTCTGTGTTGTGCACGCGTTTCACGTTCCACATGGAGGAAGAATGATGAAATGTCAGCCCTGTTACAGTGGAAACTGTGTTCGGTGCAAAATCTCCAACCCTAGGATATAACCGTGCACGTAGTCACTGCTCAATAAAAATTTACTAAGTGAGTGAAGTAAAAATTAACCCGTGTGAGTTATTCATAGTAATTCTTTTTTGGTTACCTGTGTTAGATACCTGTGATACATTCTTTTTTGGGGAAAAACAACAACAAAAAAACAACTTGTCCTCATTCTTTGAAACAATTTATATGCTCCTCTCCCAAATATTTTAAGAAGTCACTTTCTCAATACTGTGAATCTAAGTTTTTAAAATCAAATTTTCACCACCATGAGAGACGTGTTCTCCAACATACTCTTTCTTGCCTTGTCTGCCTGGTCATTGTGAGGCAGAGATTTCTGCAGTGTTGAATTGTCTTGGCTCACGTTTCTGGAATCAGGCTCAGCAAGGAGAAACCTTCTCTGTGACATTAGAATAAGAAAAAAAAAAATGCAGGCCAAACATTAAAGATTCCCAAATTGTGGCACCGTCTAGGTGCATGTTTTGCCAAAGCCGTTCGCTGAAGCCAAAGACCCAACACCGCACAGCCAAGGTTCCAGTTGAGAAACGTTTTCGAACTCTGCGACTCTAATTCTAATTCCTATTTAGTCTTCTTCTATTGAGAAAGGTATTTTGGTGATGTCGGCAAGATTTTACTCATTTTGTGGTGTGTGGGGTTCATTTTACCAGACTTCCAGGCTGAGACTTACTATCATTATTTCACAAATGGCTTTGAAGAGTTGCTCGGACAGTGCTCAGGACGAAGCCACGATTTCACCGTGAATTATCAGAAAGAGTCTAATTCCTTTGCCCACTGTGGACGTTCACATCAGAACCGAAATATGGAAGGGAATAAACAAACTGCTGACGAAGACCCACAAACAGTCACGGCGTGTATGGTGGGGATTTCGGGGGAGTTTTGGGTGGAATAAAAGCATTTTCTGTCTCATCCAGCCCTGACCTCTCCGTTGAGGCGGGACAGGGCCATCGTTTGCCCTTTCGGAGCTGGGTCTCATCATCCCTCGACGGGGCTTTTTGATCAGCAGCTTCACAGCTCCAGCCTTTGCTGTCCCGCTGCACAGAAGGGAAGGCTGGAGAGCAGCGGGCTCCGTGCAGCCTTTCGGGAGCGTCTCTGAGCCTGTCGTTCCCATCTGTCCTCTGTCCCTGCTTCTCAGGCCGTCCACACTGTGCGCCTCCTCGGTGTCCGATGGGTGCGGTGTGGACGCCGTGGGGTCGATGCCGAGGAAGGAGAGGAGCTGAGCAGTATTAAAGAAATAATCCTGAAGAAAAGAGAAAAAGCCTGCTCATTCCATAAGGTTGCATGAAACACAAGACAAGGAGCATTAGGATTGTTTTATTTTAGTTCTCATTAACTGTTTTCTTAATTTTTGGAACCACTAAGGTCTTTCTCTTAAGACGGGTCATTTTGGAAGAAAGAGGCATAGACCTGAGGCTGTCAATCAGCGGTCCCCAACCTTCTTGGCGCCAGGGACCGGTTTCCTGGAGACAATTTTTCCACGGATGGGGTTGGGTGGGGAGAGGAGGCGGAGCTCTGCGGCCTGGGGGTTGGGGACCGCAGCCGTGAAGTGCTTACTGCTAAGGCGCGTGTGCAGGTGGCTGGGTGCAGGTATCATCTTGCTGAAAACCTTTTGTCCTGCTCTGAGCAGCGGGACCGTGCTGTTACCAACAGGGCCAGCGCTAGGACCAGAAAGCTTTCCGTGTGACAGGCAGTTTCTGTGCAGGACACCTGCTGCCAGAGCACAGCGCGACCATTGTTCCTTTGGACACGTTCTGGGCAGAGCAAGGTCTTTTTTGGCTTGGGGTCGAGCCTTACCTTTTTTTCTGCATGCATTTCATTTTTGGTGGAGTAAATTTCTGTCTTCTTCTAGTTTTGCTGATAAGAATTTAACACGTGCGTGTGATTTGTGCAAAGTCGTTTCCACCAGTGCGTGCTGAGATGTGGTGGAAGGAGCGGCTGGTTAAAGTGGAGGCAGGTGGTCTGGACTCTCACCCCTGCTTCGCTGGCTGTGTGGCTGAGGCAGAGACGCTTTACCTCTCTGGGCATGGGCTTCTTGGAAGGGTGGTTGCCATGGGCCCTGGCATTAGGATCCCAGCATGGTGTCTGTTGTTTTTTGAGATGCCAAGAGCATCGGGAATGGAGTGTGCAGGGGTCATGGACATCTTGGCTCCTGTGACACCATCAGGTAACACCAGGAGGCGCTCTTTTAATCAAACGACACTTGCATGTGGCAGCCAATGATGGAGAAGTTTGAACGCCGTAGTTAAGGGAGGGAAGAAACTGTGGTCTTTCCTTTGTGGCAGGTTTGCACAATGAAAAAGAATTTCTCATTTCTAAGAAAGTGCTGTTGATCATCCTTGGAAGTGTTACTGGGTGCTTGGGGTTTGAACTTCTAAATTAGGAATGGCTGAGCTCAGATAAACGAATACTTCTTAACTTCCTAGCTCTGATTGTCCGGATAAGACGCAATCCACAGATGAGGCTGCTATGGCATAGATGTCCTGCCTCTCATTTGTATTTTTATACTCTTAAACAAACAGACTTTATTTTAAAATATTCTGATTCTATAAACATTGCATCTTAATGGTAGAAAACTTGGAAAAATACCAAAAAGGAGATACAAATAGCTTCTAACTCCATAAGCTAGAAATGCTGTTGTTCGTACTTGGATGTCTTTAGATCACATACAAGCAGTTTGTAGAACAAAACTGGGACCACACCATGCACATATAACTTGATATCTTGCTGTTTCCTGCCGTGTTCCTTCTGAGATGATTTTCGGGACTGAGGTTTCAAATGAGGCTAGAGATTAATGTGATATTATGCTTGGCACCCATGCGACGGGAACTGTTTTGATTTACAGAAATAGAACTGTGGACCCAGTATCTGAGAATAACATTTGTCCTGTTCCCTCTTGAACAGGCTTCCAGTGTTTGGCATAATAGGTGTCGTCATGACTGTTATTACAGTTAGCAAATGAAGACTTCCTAATCCGGTTGCCCCTATTGTTCACTAATTGCTTTCGTAAGATCCCCTCCTTGAGTTTTCTGTGCCAGAATCATCAGGGAGCATAAGTTATTCCGACACTGTTTTCCCGAATGTCCCGATTCAGCCAGAGCATGGTAGCTGCCGCGGGCGAGGCCACCCCTTTGGTAGCAGGACAGTGAAGGGCTTCCTTTTGCCCAGATATATTATACATTTGACAATATTTACGACTTACTTGTTGAATATTGCTTTCATATATAATTTCCTCTATTAGAAAATGAAAGGTTAGTTCCCCCTTGGATTATTTAGCCTCCAAAACTTTCTCTCACACCCTTCACGTTGCCTTGTAAATACATCCTAAATCTTGAACCACATTAGAATTTTTCATGACCCCCCCTTCTGTGTCTTCTGGTGGTGCCCTTTGACATCCTGAAATGTTTTATATTTGAATGAGATTAAATCTGGGTTTCACTTTACTTTTTTAACCATATTGAGCAAGTTAATTTTCTGTTTGAGTTCCTAAAGGGAATGATTCCAGCCCTTGATGTCCCAAGAATTCAGACTGAACCCTGCCAGAACATTCCTGTGGTTTTCCATGGGGCAGATCACTGTGTTCGTGAGATTTTAGTTGTAGCTTGTGCTTTCCGTGGTTTAATTAAAACATCTGGCTTTTAAATTTTCCACAAACAGAGCATAATCATGAGGCCAAACCTTTTCAATAATGGTGAAATGCTTCAAGCCTCCCCTCAGAATAGTCCAGACTTGGCTTTGGGGTACCTGATACGCTGTTGCTCTGTTCATTAATGACTTTAAACATTTGGAAGATGTTCGAGGTTATCCGGCCAAACAAATATGCTTGAGAGAGGGGGAGAGAGAACGTTTGTGAATCTGAGTCCTTCTAATGGCATCTGGCCTTCGCCCCTCCAGGTCTGAGCATCTGCGGGAGCCGCTGGGGTCTGCAGCCAAGCATGCTGTGGTCGGACCTGCCCAGCCGTGGAACAGAAACATTCGCTGGATGGAAAATCCATAAAAGAAAGCTCCTGTGAAAGGCAGAGACGGACGGTAACTTAAGCAAAATCAGGTTGGTATAAGACGAAAGAGGCTGAATAATGTAGATTGGGCCAGATAGCGAAAAATTGTTTTGTTCTTTTCATAACCATTTTTGAGACAACCCCAAATAATTATTCCCAGTTGTCTGAGAGATTCCCAGCGTCATGTAAATGGCGGATATATCCTGACCGGCTGTGTGTAGTGTACTGTTATCTTCTCCTTCCCCTCTGTTCCATCCTCTGTCTTCTTCCTTTCCCCTCTCAGAGGAGACAGGGAGATCTTCAGCACAAATATCGAAGGAGCTACAACCACACGTTTTTGTTGGGGTGATTCTGGCTGTGTGCCCAAGGTTTGCTTGGTGAGATTCTGCGTACTCTTATCCTCCCCCGGACAAAAGCTACCAACGCATTCGTTTCTGCAGTATCTGCATCTCGCAGGAAGATACTCAGATAGCACAGGGACGAGAAATGTCTAAATAAATGCAAAATAGTCTCACTGTGGACCAGGAGGATGAAACAGCGTAGATAACCCGCATGTGGCAGGAAGGTGGAAAATGATTCAGTTTGAGAACACACATTGTGCCAAGACAGACACTGCAAACAATTTCTGTTGGATGTTGATTGGGTAAATTCAGCTTTGTACTTAACAAGCGGTTAATAAACACTCCCTAGAAGAGAGTAGTTAACGGTCTGAGAACCCATCGGTTAGTGAATGTTGACTTTGCCCACGGAGCATCCTCTTCCTGCTCCTCTGAGTTGGGTGCCTGTCACACTCAAACATCCTGATGGGCAGTGCCTTCCAGGGGTGACGTCTTAGTGTAAAGTGACTGGCCCAGTCCCTGTCTTCCAGGGCCCGGGCCAGGTAGGTACTCGTGTAGCTGACGCGTAGTATAAAGACGTGTCACCAGAGGTGAGAACAAAGTTCTGTGGGAACAGAGACGAAATTACGAATTCTGCAGGGTGGTGGAGAGGCTAGCAGAGAGGGCTGCTATTTGACAAAGGAGAACAGGATTTAGTCTTCAGGAACATTTAAAAAAATACATTTAATTCAATTACTTGCTTTTTGAGTCTAAAAGAAAGGGGAGGCTTTCTTTCCAGAGACTGTAGTTAAAGTAAATTGCAGATAAGGAAAATAATTTCAGAGCTTTGCTAGTAGTAGAATCTTGTTATTTATTGTAAAAGCAATTGTTTAGTGAACAGCCAAATGAGAAGTTATCCAAAAGCCATCCAGAGTTTATTTATTTATTTATTTATTTTTTTTTTTGAGACAGAGTCTCACTCTATTGCCCGGGCTAGAGTGGGTGCCGTGGCATCAGCCTAGCTCACAGCAACCTCAGACTCCCGGGCTCAAGCGATCCTCCTACCTCAGCCTCCCGAGTAGCTGGGACTACAGGCATGTGCCACCATGACCAGCTAATTTTTTCTATATATTTTTAGCTGTCCAGCTAATTTCTTTCTATTTTTAATAGAGACGGGGTCTCGCTCTTGCTCAGGCTGGTCTCGAACTCCCAAGCTCAAACGATCCATCTGCCTCGGCCTCCCAGAGTGCTAGGATTATAGGCATGAGCCACCAGGCCAGGCCCAGAGTTTATTTTAATACCACCGAGTAACAGCGGCTGTTCTCACCAAAACCTCAGTCGGCTTTCTGGTCTCAGTAGAACTGAATAAATTCAATGTATTTAAATATTTATTTCCTCTTTTTAATGACAGACTTCATTATCATTATTTTATGTTTTATAATTAACATTGTTTACTTGTTTTAAGATGAATAGACTATTTTTGGGGGGAAGTTTATGTTACAGAAAAATTGAGCAGAAAGTATAGAGTTTCCATGTAACTCCCAAAGGTGGTTTCCCCGACTATTAATATCTCCAAAAACTCTTTGGCTGATCAAGGCTCATAAAGATTTTCTCCTGTGTTTCTTTCTAGAATTTTTGTTTATCTCTTATGTGAGGTCTGTAATCCATTTTGGGTTAGTTTTCACACATGGTGTGAGATTTGGGTCTACACTCATTTTATTTTATGTTTTGCATGTGAGTACCCAGCACCATTTGCTGAAAAGACTCTTCTGTACCCACTGACTTGTCCTGATACCTTTGTAGAAAACCAGTTGACGGTAAACGTAGGGATTATTTCAGTACCCTCGATTTTGTTCCTCTGATTTATACGCTTATCCTTATGATAGTACCACACTGTACTTAGGTTTTTGCAATGCAATTTTTCTGTGAAAAAAGTTTGCTCAAGAAACGGACTTAAGCAGCAGTAAGTCTCGATTTAAAACATATTGTTGTATATTTGCTACTTTGCTTCCCCATTCCTTTATGAGTCACTAGTCTCTGGTGATTTCTCCTTGGAATCATTATGGGAATCTTAAATGGCAGAAGACAATGTGGAATACATCTGGATGCATTTTCTGAATTACTATATATATTACTTTAAATCTAAGCAATGCTTTGTTTTTCATAAGGGTGGCAATCAGCTTTGTGCCTATTCTACATCTGAATAAAACAGATTAAATTTTTCATTACCTCCGTTTTAATCATTGCCAATAACTACTAAATGAGGCATTTACAACTCTGGTATATTATTTCAAGAATTTTCATTGGTGGGGATATGAATTGGGTCTCATACAAAAAATAAGAATTTCACAAAATTATTATTTCACAAAATATAAAATCTATGAATTAAGGTGGTCTTGCTCGGGTTTGGTAACATGGTGTGGTTCTATGTGTTTTTTGAAAATTGGACATTTTCATAGTGTAATTAAAATGTTTTAAAATAAATGTTAGCTGTATTTTTGTACTTACCTATTCTGTTTTTCTCGTTGTATTAGTATGGTTCTCAGCAGACTAGTCTAAAGACATTAAGATAATTATATCAGAAACACAGAGATTGCAAATTTATATATCTTCTTTAATTGCAACCATGTAAAAGATATGAATGCATAAAGATTGAAAAGGAAATTTTATTAAAGTCAGTGCTTTATCGTGGTGTTTGGATTCTAGTTGCCCAATTTCTCTTGTTTTGTTTTCTAATAAAGTTATAATTTTGTTTGGGACATGACTTGTTTTCAATGTGAAAAATATCTAAATATGGTCTCGGTGAAATGCAGAGATATTTTGCTTCTGTGGCGTGTGGCTAAAAGCTGACTACGCTACTGGGCTTTACTTGGGGATTAAAATCACACTGTTAGATTTGGAGCCTGTTTCTGCAGTTGCCTTAGTCGAGCCTCCCAGTTCCCCAGGGGCTCAGTTCTCAGGATGGCTTCTCTGCTTCCTGCTTTCTTCGTAATCTTCCCATTTCCACCTGGGCAGACCAGCTTGTTGGGAACTGACACGTTTCTTACCTGGCCCCTTTACTTTCCCGGACATTCGGCTGATAACGCCTCTTCATAAAAATACGCCTAGAGAGCAACATGGAATTATTCTTTTTATTGTTCATATAAAAAAAAGGAATAGGTTAAGTTTTCATTTGTATCCCTGGGACCCTGGAAATGGGTGTCATGATCTCCTAATGCACTTTTCTTTCTCATTGCTGCCCTTCTAAACATCGTCGTGACCTGTTCACAGACTGACGCTACGAGGAGTGTAACGTCGTGTGCCGGGAGAATAGGAGGGTACAGTCTCGTTGGTCTTATTTTTCTTTTGGAGCTGAATCAAAATACGGCTGGATGTCTGTAACCTAACCACTGTGTGCTTTGAACGGAGCCTTTTGCGGGCTGAGGTTGGGATCCGGAATGGCCGCACCACTGAAGTTTGAGGTGTGTTAGTTACCTTGCGAAGGCTCCGGCCTGTTTATCATCGTTTGCTTGCAGATAAAGCAAAATCAGATCAACTTAGACACAGTCACTGAGCCAACACAAGAATAAAGAGAGTGTCTGGAAGTTGCTTTCATTAGTAGAAACCACATTCTTTGTGTAAATCTGTAATGAGGATGCTTATGATAAATACATAATAGAATTTGGAATATTACATCTTTGATATTTTGCTTGTCTTTATATTTTTTGTGTTAAATAATCTGTGAAGTATAGGTTTCCTTTAAAACCCTTCACAGATACCATGTGTGAATGACATATAGTCAGTTATTTATTTTAATTGTAATTACTGATACAAGAATAAGTAGTACTTTCTCAGTTTCACACTGATCCGCGATGAATAAAACATTTACTTTGATTATACTGTCCAAGTAAGATCTACATTCATGACATGGTAACTATTTAAAATTTTGGGGGTTTCCAAATTGATTATTATCTGCTCAAATAAGTATTGGTCTCCTGCTTCATTCATGAACAAAAATAGTCTATTGAATGTTTTTACGTAGACAGTATCCAGACTAGTAATTTATGGAAAATGAAGATGCTGCCAGTCTAGCTTGCAGTAGAAAATCGCTCTGTGCAGTTTGCTGTCGTACCCTTTCTAAGAATAAAAGGAAATCGTTTTTTAATGTAATCATCACGAAGCTGAGGCCTTTTGAGGATAGATTTTAGAATCTTATTTACTATTCTGTGCTTGGCTTCATAAGGGTGATTTTTTTTCCCCAAGGGCGCTTAAGGTTGCGGATAGTTGACTGCTGTTGTAGCTCTTGCCTGGTGTCTGGTTAAAGTGTCAAAATGCCTAGGAAAGTAAGACGGTAATTAGTGACTTTTCCAAGGATTTATCCCAGATATAAAAAGTCTGGAGTTCCAACCATGACCTGAGACCCTTGATGATTCTAAAATAGGATTGAAAATGACCGCAGGACTTGAGCAGGGGTTGACCTATCAGTGATAAGTGTTGTTGAATTAGTTTTACTTCAGTGCAATTGAGTGAAATTCCAAGTGATCTTGCTAACTGTATTCTGTATGGAAGGCCCAGGAAGACAGACCGCTGTGGTAGTCGCTGGAGAAAGAGAGCCAAAGACAAGCCCTTCTGGGGAGAGCTCACATGAGCACTAAGCACTTTCCCAGCTCCTGATGGGGCAGGGGAAGGGGATTCATTTACTCTCCACAGCAATCCTGCCAGAGAGAATGTTTGATAAATAGAGAAGATTGGAGAGACCAAATGATTTTTGCCCAAGTCTTACATCTGCTAATTTAGATTTGAATCTAGGTTTTCCCCCCTTAAACTCTGTGATATACTTATATAAGTAAAAGTGCTGTCTGTAAAGTGGTTGACCTCTAGTGAACTCTTTCTGTATGTATCTCTCGTTACATATTTTTCATTATTATTATAACTTATGAGATAATAAAGGCCCAAGGTAATATATAAATAGAGACTTTGGAAAAGAAATTTAAAGAACTTATAAAAAAAGAATGCTTTGAGATTTCCAAGGGGACAGTGCTTCACATTGGTTAATCTGGGGAAGCGGCATTTTGTTATTTCTGATAAATTAGTAGGAGACAGGATACCTTCAGTCAGTGGGGAGGGGGGCTTTCAAGCATTTTTACCTGAGCAAAGCACCTCGTCAGACGCCCGGAGATGGAGGCAAAAATGCAGGGCTCGTTGGGAAGTCTGCCCTAGGCTTCTCCGCCACGGTTTGTGACCCAGCCTTCCACCACCGACTTGCCGTGAGTTACCAGGGGTGCGTTGGTGGCTGGGAGAATCAGAGTCTCCCAAACAGCTGCCTGGGGGAGGAAGGAAGAAGGTAATCCTTGGACATTCCTGGTCCCCCTCACCCCCACTGAGCACTCCTTGTTTGAGAGCTCCCTGGAGTTTTTCACTGAGGAGGGACCAGAATGTCTAACTGTGTGATGGTTTGAGTCTCTGGTCAGTCTGTGGCTTTCCTTAGCATTTTCAGCTGGTGACATCCTTAGTTAAGTAGCAGGTGTTGCTCCCTCCCAACTCTTCCTGCAGTGGTGTCTGCCTCTTACACAAAAAGCGAAGGTTAAACTACCCAGAACCCTTTGCAAAGCTCCAGCTCCAACCTCCAGCTTTGCTGTAGACATTCTTGCAGGGTTCGTGGACGCCGTGCTGTCTAGAAGAGCCTGACGTAGTCTGCTGTGGGCAGGTGCCTAGTTCTGTGATGCAGTTTGAGACAAAGCAGGTCAGATGTGATACTCACAACACATGCAGAAAAGGGACTACTGTTTGAAATTAAATTATCTTCTAAAGTAGGCCCAATTTGAGAGCAATTTGTGATGTGTTTCAGAAGTTAAAATCACCAGTAATTTCAAAAATAGGTTCACTTAAAACTACGCCAAGATATATGTACAAATGATATTGTAGTATGTTTGTAAAGAATGAGGTAGCTCCGTATGTGTGCTCTTTTCGAAAGATCTGTAAGATACATACACACACGTGTACACACACATATAAAATATATATAAATGAAAAAATGTTTTGTAGAATCATTTGATTACCATTCCCTTTTGTATACATTTTTTAAAAAGGTATATATGTTAGTATATACTTTTTTCCCCTATAAAAGATATATATTAATAATAAAACAACCATTAATATACTGGAAAACTTTTCTTTTTCTTTCTTTCCTGTATTATTTAAATTTTCTAACCATGTTCATTTATTTTCTTTCCTTAAAAAAAATATCAGGGGCTAGTTGGGCGGTATAATTATGTAGCATTTTGCTTCATCATGATGTTTTTTTGTTTTGTTTTTTTCTAAGAGATGGAGTCTCACTCTGTCGCCCAAGCTGGAGTACAGTGGCACGATCATAGCTCACTACAGCCTCGAACTCCTGGGGTCAAGCCATAGCTAGGACTACAGGCACACACCACACACCTGGATAATTTTTAAATTTTTTGTAGAGATGGAGTATTGCTGTGTTGTCCAGACTGGTCTCGAGCTCCTGGCTTCAAACAATCTTCCTGCCTCGGCCTCCCTAAGTGCTGGGTCTACAGGTGCGAGCCAGCATGCCTGGCTTTTGTTATGTTTCAATGTATTCTATAAAAACCCTACTAAATGTTTTTAAAAACATTGTGATTTTGTTTTTCTAATGTCCATTTGTTGGTTTTTCGTGTCTTGTTCAGATGAAGTAGGTAATTTTTATGGGAAGAGTGGCAAAGTATGTGTTAAGCTAACAAACATTATCAGGAAAGCTTATTAGTTAAAACATTGAGTTGAGAAATAGAAAGGAAAAAGGTATTTCCACAACGTGATTTGAAGGACGAAGAACCCCGTCTTGCTGAAGTGTGTCTGAGGGTGTACCTTTATGCCCAGTTTGTTTGCTCTAAAAGGAGCTTTGGACTGAATTGTATTTGCTTTCAGACCGCAGGGCTGGAGGTGGCCCTGGAAATCTCCGACGTCTGGCTGCTAATCAGGGGAGCTGTTTGCTAAGACAAGCCTGCCTGTTTGGATTTCAAGTAATGACTGATGCACAGATAAACCCAGTGTGCCTTTTAAATATCTTTTGCCTTCTCTGTCCACATTTTGCTTTTCTCTTAATTAAAATCCCTAAACAAAGGTCACAGGAGAGGACTCTAATAGCAGTGGCTGATTAACTCTTCAGTCTCGGTGGCCTTGTCTGATGACTGTTGTGTCCATCCTTCGATGGTGCGATTTGCTTCCTTTCCTCCTAGTTTGAACGCTGAAATTGAATGACAGATAGAACGATGAGGATTTTTCTTTAGGATGTAGGTGGCAGTGGTCTGGAGAATAAACTCGTTGTGAGGTCCCTTATCTGTGTTTCAATATGTAACATTTGATGTTTCATTTTTAAAAATCAGTTATGTGATTTTTCTAATTTCATAAGAATTTTAGAAACTTTTTTCCTAAAGTTTTTTTTTTTTTTTTGTTTTGAGACAGAGTCTCACTCTATTGCCTGGGCTAGAGTGCCGTGGCGTCAGCCTAGCTCACAGCAACCTCAAACTCCTGGGCTCAAGCGATCCTTCTGCCTCAGCCTCCCGAGTAGCTGGGACTAC